>JAJMEQ010000007.1:0-168458 GCA_030574255.1 Groenewaldozyma tartarivorans | reverse complement strand
TTTTTCTTAGGCGAGAGTCAGGAAGCTTCGGCGGACTGGGCTCGTTCTTGAGGGTCTCATCCCTGTAAGGGGTTGTGGATACATCTCGACAACACTGGTCAGTAGGTAATGCGGGCATTGTTGCTCGAGAGTCCTACCGAGCAAGCTTAGTCACCTTGCGATGGGACATAAAGTCTGACTGGCGAAGTAGGTCACTACGGTGCTTAACTTTGAGATGAGGCTTTGGCCAATAAGCTTGACAATGGAGGGTTTAGTGGGTAAAGCTCGATAGCGAAGAGGAACGAGTCGTTGTCAGAGCGAGTCCCACACGATGGCTGGGGTGGTCTCCCAGTTAAGGACATAAAGTCTTCCCGCCTTTCGCCTTGGGGCAATGCGTTTGTAAAACCTTTCGTTTCACACATGTAGGTTTTCGTAATATCCTAGTTTAGCTAGATAATAAACGCGGAAAAGATAAAAAAAAAATACTTACTTACTTATATAAGAGGTTATACAGAGCCCGGAGGCCGACTTTGTGGCTCTTGTATTGTGATACAGCACGTATCTGTTCAATGATGTTGTTGTGTTCCGTGTCTAGAATAGCACTCGGATTTCCGTCACTTTACTAATGAGTAAGCTTAGGCTGATATGAACCTTACTGAAGCCGGCGCACCTATATAATGTTTTTTTAATGTTAAAATACTTAATGATTATGATTCCAATGTTGTCAAGATACAAGGGCATAGATCCAGTTTAGAGAGCCGTTTAATAGATACCTGCTGTATGAATTGTATGAATCAGTCTGGTTTCGAACTTCGAAGTTTCGCATTATATTAACCTTTTATTCATAGGAGAACAAATAAGAAATCTACAGTATGTAAAGCGCATACACTGTTTACAGAATTTATAGGTCATTCGCGGGTATACGAGCTATTACTAAAGGGTAATATTGCAAGTTAGATATATTGCTCAATAATGATTGAAACCTCTAATATACACGAGTTTACCTATGAGTAATTGGTGATGCAATTCATGCTTGCAAACTTTTATCCACTTCAATATCACTAACCGTACTAACGGATTGCTTTCGAAGCTTGTGAGACTTATAACTGATGTATCTTTCTGCAATAATTATGCAAACGGCGAGAAACTCCATTGTAGTACTCATGACATATTCAGTAGCAATGAAGCTATGAGATAGACCATTTATAGTATAATTGCCCACATAATAGTAATCATATTTGTAAATTACCGTTGAGATGATACCGTATACTCCTCTAACAAGTAAAAAGGGCAAAACACATAGCACGGTGAAAATCTGAGGCGTTCTTACTTTGTATTTGAGTATCGTATATAACGTACACACCAAAGTGAACGTGGTCATTCCAAGAAATATAGACTGACCAACACATCTCATAATCTTACCTGTTGTCACTACCGATGAGGTCTTATATTGATCAGCTGGTATATTTGCTGTTATACTTCCACCAGCAACTATCAATGTGTTAGAAGGGATAAGTGTAAAGTGGAAAAGATAAACCACTTGAGTTAACCTGAATTTAAACTGTTCAGTAAAGCTCATATCATTCCAGTTTGATGGTAAGCTAGGTCTAAGTGGAGAGTAACCCATTGATTCTTCCTGAAATGCACAAAGCGATAAAAATGTCACAAGTACAATATCGACATACCCCTCTGCTCCCAGTACTAAATATGCAATCAACCATGAAACCTTTTCCACGCCGTAGATGGCAGCTCCAATGGCAGAGATCTGTGCACCTAATCGTAATAATGGATATAATGTTAGAATACTGAGCCTGTTCTTGACACCATAGAGATATAGAGCACCAACGAGGGCAATCATCAGGAAGAAGTATAGTACTAAATAAATACAAGCAGCGATTCCTGCTGGTACATCCTTGAAAGTCATTTTGGATTCATTAACTGAAAGGCATTAGAAATGAGAGTTAGACGTCGTTTTATAGTCTACGAGAGGTGGTGATTCACTGGTGAAGTCATGAACAGTATCAACACAAAATGCTTAAAAGGGTTCAAAATACGAATCGACATTGCGTATACCAAATTAGGAAGTAATCATCGAAAATTAAGTTCGGATCGCACTTGAAGAATACGAATTCCAGAGATATCATGAGCTCAAGCTTAAGTATCATTATAAATTTAAAGCGAGGAGGTGTTACATTGCCATGGCCGTGACATTAGCGAATGGTATTGGTAGCTCTGAGGACTGGGTATCGCGATAGACCCGCAAGGTAGTGAATGTGGTGTTTGTAGATGGTGGTGAGAACTTCCGCCGAAAGACTCTGGCTCAGCTGGCTAAGGCATCAGTGCTATCTTACACAGTCCTTGCGATGCCACGGGTCAACGAAGCTTGTAGCTTCGTATATGTAACAGACAGGTTTGGACAATGACGTCGAAGATATAAAGAGCCTCTAATAATTTGGCAGCCAAGAAATTACGAAAATCCTTATAACTTCGCATCAGCGCCATTGCTCAATACCTCTAATAAATCCAATCCAGTAACTTATACATCATTGGTGGAATGACGAAATATTCACTTCTCTTTCATGACCCCCTAGGCTAGGACGCTTGAAAGTTCATAGTAATAATAATAACCTTTGGACAACAATCCACAATCCACAATCCACACTCACCTTCTTGGAAGAGTTTCCTTATCCGGTGTATAAACTTCTTTCCAGGGGTCCCAATTAAGGTCTCAAAGCTGAGACCTTTCGGGGCGCTCCAGAAGAAAAAACTTTGTTAGCCTTTATAAGGGGGTTTGAAGTATGGTGCAAAGTGAAAGAGCCTATAGCTACATGTACACTAAAAAACTTTATCTGTGTCCGCTGAGGAAACTCCACCAAAAATTTTAACGTTAATGGTGCATCCGTTCGATCAGCGTTATAACGTACGTTAACGTTAACGTAAACATTCAATTGAAAGTCGAGTCAAAAAATAGCATCAACACTTATTCTTTACGGTCTGTCGCCAAAAAAATTACCCTCGCTAGCATTTTCATATTGGAAGGACGCTGGGCCTTTTGTTAGGTCTCTTACGGCATTGGCACCAATATTAAAGTATATTCAGGTTACAAAAGATAGTCCTGGTCTCACCTAGAGATCTGCATTCTTTCCTTTTCCGGCGATTTCTAAACATTTGCATTTGACACAGGGGCGACAAGCTACTGCGCTCCCGTTTCTCTTTTGTATATAGACGTTGAAGGGGTCACGATGAAGTTTAATGCATTGACGTGTATACTTTTCTTGATATCGTTTGCGATATCTTACTGCCATCCGGTTATAGTTGATGTACCGGCAAAGCCCACGAAGGGGGTGGGTATTTTTAGACGTGAAGATTCAAAGGATACCAAGACATCTGAACAGACCGTTTCAAGCTCAGAGCCTACTAAAACAGGTACTTCGGAGAAGGAGAGTGCTTCAGAGACAAAGGCCAAGACTACAGACGAACCTAAGAGCACCGATTCTAAGGATGCCAAAACATCTAGTGAGACTGAAAAGTCTGATAAATCCAGCAATGAGAAGTCTAATGAGAAAACATCTACTGAAGATAAAAAGTCTTCCAGTAAAGAAGGAAAAACTAGTGCCACCGATAAAAGTGATGATAATGATGAAAAAACGTCATCCTCTGAGGCAACTACTACGTCGAGTTCAATATCTATTGATCCAAGATTACCTGCTGGTGGGATTACATTACTAACGCCTGCTGCTACAAGTTCTACATACATCAAAATAGGTGGTGTTGCAACATTTTCATGGTCATACACAAGTTTAAGTGTAACTCCTTCAGCTGTTAACATTGAAGCATTATGTTCCTATAACAGTCAAACATATACAATCGCAACCAAACATAAGGCCAAAGAGTCAAGTTATGTTTGGAATACTACTGATACAGAGGCGAGCCAGTCAGTTGATCTTTTGACATCCAAGTATACACTTTATATATATGATTCAGATGCTAATACTTCATATGTTGCTAGCGCAGGTTATTTATCAGTTTTCAGTTATCCATTTGGAATGTACAAACCCCAGAAATATACCCCTTTTCCAGAAGATGATACCTACGTTAATATGGGTATTGTCAGCTCACCAACTTCAAAGTTTCTATTAGGAATGCTTACTATAATGGTAGCTACAATGGTACAAGTAGCTCTTCGATGATTGGAAGATCGATAGCTTTAGTCAAATTTATTTATATAGGATACTAGAAATGTCAAAGGTTTTAACCGACTCTTTACTTCTTTTTTTTGCCCCTTTATGTCTTTCGTTTAAGAAGTCCTTCAAACATATCAAAGGAATTACCATCAGGTTGTAACTCGAATTTTCTACCAAGAGGCTTACCTGACCGATCAACTTCCTCAACTACTAACATACCAAAATCAGGTGAAATTCCTCTAACTATAGCCTTGGTATTATCATATTGTTCTAGAGTAACAATTTGATCCGAATGTAACCATCTTTGATAATATAAATCTGAAAATGATTTGAATCCATTATATTGAAATTCTTTAAGCATTTTCTCAAAAATAACCATAGCTCGTGCCGCCACTTTTTCTAAATGATATGGCTGAAGTTTGCATTTCCCATTTCGTTCTCTTTGAACATTAAGTGCATCAAGTATTAAGTTAACTGAAGTGGTAGGTGCAGAGTTATTAACATTCACTCCACAGCTACATACTAACACATATTCTCCATTCATCAAGTTACTATTTACAAGAACACCGCCAATTTTGAGATAATCACGGGTAAGTTTTTGATCTTGTCCCACGTAAATGTTACTTTTTGAGGGGTTTTTAGCGTAGATATCATTTGGCCATTTTAAGTGTATGGGCATTTCTTCATACCCCGGACCATACCCTTTAATTGCTTCAACCATTGCTACTGCATAGAGATATTGCACTAATACTATGGGTGAACCGCCGTGCGCTACTTCAAGGGGGATTTTGAGAACCATAGAGGTTGCCAATACACCTGGAGGGTTTACCCAAACATTATTACCTCTTCCCCTACCACTCACTTGAACGGTCGCAATTGCTAGAAATCCATGAGGTAGATATTCCAACAACTTATAGTTCTTATCCAACATTGTAGCAGTAGATGTTACCACTTCACCATAAAACAAGGGACTACCAATATCACCGTTAACTCCTCGTTGAATATTTCTAAATGCCTTTAGTTCTTGGAAATACATGTCATGGTTGAAATAAGGAGTCTCATTACGAGGAGGATTGCCCGAGTAGTAAACATCAACTTCTTTTATGTCTTCTGAAATATCATTGCCCGCTTCATTACTGAAAACACTATCTCTAGAATCATTGAATCTGAATGTATCATTACTACCACGGAAAATATTTTGCTTGGGTCCAGTTAATCCAATAGAAGTTTTAAAAATGTTCATTAATCTTTCAATTTCTGGTGGATACCAACTTGATAGTTTCAACCTTGTAATATTAGGAATTGGATTCTCTGATTTATTCACATTGAGACCTAAACGTTCCAAACAAGATATCAAAAATCTAATTCTATCTGGTGAATTTTCATTTAACAACTCGATCCGTTCATTCGGAATTGGATCTTCAACTGTATCAGCATGAACTCTTCGAGTAGTTTCAAATGAAAATTCGGGATGAGTACCTGTTAACAATGCAGCACCTTTCCCCACTTTACACAATACAACTGCGGCCTTTCTTTCCCCTGAATCTACATCAATATCTTCCAGATATTCAGATAAGATCTCCACCGAGGAATATTTCTCCGCATCAACAAATACAGCACCTCCATTAAAATAACATCTGAAATTAGGGCCATCCTTGCTAGAACATAAGGTAGCATGGGATCCTTCATGACTACCATATTTAAACCCCTTGATAGCACTACCTCTGGCAGTACCAGGGAAAAATTTCAACTCTCTACTACCAGTAACTTCCATTACAGGATCATTAACCTCGAATTCTACTCTTGCCGATGCATAATATCCACCGGCACAGATCCCCAAAAATTTCCCACCTTTTCTCACATACTTTTCTATACGTTCATTACCAATTCCACCTAACTCCTTACAATACGGGAGATCAGCACCACCTGGTATAACTACTAACGCAGTGGAATCTTGCCAGGGCTCTGTTTTTAATGTCGTAGATGTAACATTGAGTACAGCATAATGAGGTGATAATAATCTTCGAAATGTATCAGTGCATTGCCTCACTGACTCCACAGTAGTTCCAGGGCCTAAAGTTAGTAAAAATATTATACAAAACCCTATTCTACCTGAGTTACCGTACCTGAGTATATCAATACATTCATTTGTGCTCCTGTTCACAAAATTTCTCTTGGTCTATTTATTGTATTTATACCCCACGCTCAGTATTCAAACAAGGTTTGCAACCAGGCCGGTTTATTCGGACTAGGTAATAGTAACTTTGAGAGTTTCTGTATCCACAATGTAAGCGAATATATCTTATTTAAGCCTCGAAGAGATCGCTCCTGTTAAGTATTTCAATTTTTGAGTCAAAGACTCACTGATCTACTGATCGACACCGCTGCCCAACAAACTTGGTGGTACCACAATTACGTTAACCCGGCCAACTCCAACATCAGTAAGTTAATAATTATGTAGTTAGATTAACTCGAGAATTCTATAGCTATAGGTCCACAGCGCATGCATATATGCAAATGATCATGCGAGTGTATTTATTAGGTTTGACGTTGTGAACCATTTTGAGGGCGTGCGAAATACTAGTAAGACCTTTTATTTTGCAGCATTGCTTGTGCGAAATGTCGGGAAACTCCGAGCAGAAGGGCCAGGCTGAGAAAGTTTCATTTGTAGACGATAATGATGAGCCAGATGAATGGTAAGACATGCAAAACAGTAAAAACATGCCACTCCAGGGCTTGAGTTTCTAACCGACAAAAAAGGGACCAAAGGATACAAGCGACGGGCTGCGCGGGTATGTACAAGCACCAAATCATACATGTGTTATTTGCTAATTGGCGGCGGTTTAGAGGAAAATCTGGCGTTGGTAGATTGTCATGCCGAGAAAAAGGATTGGAGGCTATGCGTTTCAGAGGTATGTTAACGAAGATAATGAGGCAAGTATTCTACATTGGCTAACATATTACAGATGGAAGCTTTCAAAAAGTGTTGGTCACTTTATAATAACGATAAACGTACATCTTCTTTGTAAATATAATCAAAATTCTGTTTCAATTATCTCTGTTACCGACGACGGTTCTGATGGTTTTACGGATGGCAGCGATGGTGAAGAGGGGGTTGGATTTTCAGTCTCCTTCATAGCCTTGCCCTTCTTGCGCCTTTTCAGCCGCTTCAACTGATTTTTCTTTGTTTTCGCTTCATCTTGTGATTCCAATTCTCTTTTTTTGCGTTCAAATTCCTCGTTTTCTCGACGTTTACGCTCCTCCTCCTCATACTTTTCCTGCCGGTCTATTTCCTTCCGACGAGCATTTTTGTAGATGTGGTACTCCGCGGAGCTTGTACCTGACAAGGATCCAGCTGGGTTGGCAATCATATACTCATTAGCAACAGGTTTATTATATCGTTTTTCATTTTTATCCTCAGGCTCTGGTGATGGCTCGCTCAACTCTTTCAAGACTTTTGCGCCTTTCTTAGGGTTATTCATCAACTCGTCAACAGTGTGACGCTGTAACTCGTAAGCATCAGCATTGAATCGTTTTCGTTCCATTCATATGTATTGCTGTGAGCTAACAATTTGTAGGGCTTTCACTTTATAGCTGGGCAGTTATTATTCCTTCTTCTTCCGGGTAAATAAATCTCATTGTCTCTAAATTGCACATATTTTAAGTTTTTGCGGTAGTATAGGGCAATCAGCATTATAATGCGCCGGCGCCCGATTTATTGCAATTGCCAGCCTGTAACTTACACCACTACAATTGATATCTTCATCATCATCAACAGGTATTTTTTTGTTATTTTCAAGAGATACAAATACAGAGAATCAGTGTAACGCGGTCAATTGGATTCAACAATTGCATTGTAACGATTGGCATTATTCTTGATTGGTTATATTGCGATTCTCAAAGTGAGACATAGATAAGAGTCTGTGTGAAAAATGGTGAAGCTCAAAGAGATTTCTCGAACGGCTTCGTTCGCATGGTCTCCTGATGCTGCTGAGCCTATGATTGCTACCGGTACTGTCGCCGGAGCAATTGATGCGGACTTTTCTGCAACTAGCAAATTGGAATTATGGGATCTTTCGTTGATTGATCGGTCTCCAGAAGGTTTTAAATTGAATCCTAAAAAGGCAATTGATACTGAAGCTAGGTAAGTTATTATATGAGGTATTTGAATATGAGAAATGTAGCTAACTTCTTTCCTTCCTTTAGATTTCATGATATTGCTTGGGGTGGAGTTTCAGCATCGAAGGAACGTGGTATTATTGCCGGTGCTTTAGAAAATGGTGTTTTGCAATTATGGGACCCCCAATCATTAATTGATGGCTCAACATCATCTTTTGATCAATCTACTAAGCATAATGGTGCAATTAAATCAATCCAATTTAACCCTGTTCAACCTCATCTTCTAGCTTCGGGTGGATTGCAGGGAGAAGTTTTTGTTTGGGATTTAAATAAATTCAATTCTCCTTTTGCCCCTGGAAGTCAATCAAGTAAACTTGATGAAATTGAAGCTGTTGCTTGGAATAATAATGTTGCACATATTCTTGCAACTTCTGGTAATACTGGATTCACTTCAGTATGGGACTTGAAAAATAAACGGGAAGTTTTGCATTTACATTATTCAGGATCAAATGGTAGACATCCTGTTAGTAGTGTTGTTTGGCATCCTAATCAATCTACAACTTTAGCTACTGCTTCTGCTGACGATACTAATCCTGTCATATTGCTTTGGGACTTGCGTAACTCCAATGCTCCTCAAAAGATTTTGACTGGCCATGACAAGGGTGTTTTATCCTTGGATTGGTGTAAACAAGATAGTGGATTATTATTATCAAGTGGTAGAGATAATCGAACATTATTATGGAATCCTGAAACTGGGGAAAAACTGGGTGAATATCCAATTAATACCAATTGGACTTTTGAAACTAAGTTCAATCCTAAGGTTCCTGATATAATTGCGTCTGCATCATTTGATGGTACAATAACTGTTCAAACATTACAAGATACTTCAGATAAAAGTAAAAACTCAGCTAAACAAGCTGTTGGAGATGATTTTTGGAACCCTTCTTCATATGTTGATAGTTCTTACCCCATCCAAAGCTTAAAACAGGCCCCCAAATGGTTAGAACGACCTATCTCTATTAATTTTGGGTTTGGTGGAAAAGTCGTTTCAGTAACAAGTGATAAAAATGAACGCAAATCTACGATATCAATTACTACTTTTGTTGCTGATGAGAGTCTGACTGAAGAGACTACTAAATTTGCTACTGCTTTAGAAAGTGGTGATTATAGTAAATTGGTTGAAGAAAAATTAAACGATAAAAAATTGGAAGGTAATGATCGTTATGATTGGGAATTATTGAATACTTTGGCCACCACTACTGGTGATAAAAAGACTAAGTTTAGTAGTTATTTGGATATTGAAGAATCAACACAAGCCATTGATACCAAAAAGGAAAATGTTAATGGTAATGATATCTTTGGTAGTAGTGGTGGTGATGATGATTTTTTAACATCTATTTCTGCTTCAGTGAAAGAAGAAACTCCATTAGAACCATTTGAACCTACTGGAGAATTCTCATTATTTTCTAATAGAAAGGAATATGATCAATCTGTTTCTAGAGCATTACTTAAAGGAGATTTTGATAAAGCAGTTGATTTGGCATTAAAAGAAGGTGATTTATCTGATGCATTTATTCTTGCTTTGAATGGAGGTAATGATAAATCCAAGGAAAAAGTACGAAATGCTTATTTCACCAAATATGGCAATGAAAAGGGATTTGTTAGATTATTAGCAGCTAGTTCTACTGGTGAAAAGGGACTTTCAGATTTGGTTCAAAATAGTGATGTGAATGAATGGAAAAAGATTCTTGAAGCATTGTTCACTTATTCTAAACAATCTAATCTGTTTAATAAATTGGCTAGTGAACTTGGTGATCGAGTATTAAAATCCAATATTGATGATAATAGGAATAATGCTTTATTCTGTTATATAATTGCTGATAATCTTGGTAAGGCTGCATCCATTTGGATTGATGAAATTGAACGAGATGAGGCCAATGCATTAAAGGGATCAACTACTTATGTTGCACATGTTAAGGCTGTTACTGCATTCATTGAAAAAGTGACTGTTTATAGAAATGTTAGTGGAATTGCTAATACTAATGGTTCATCGGAAGATAAGGATTTGGAGAAATTATATGAAATTTATCGTGATTATGCTAATGTTGTTGCAACTCAAGGTCATTTGGAACTTGCTGAAAAGTATTTGAATTTATTACCATCACAATATCCTGGAGTTTCATTGGATAGAGATCGAGTTTCAAAGGCTAATAATAAATCTTCAACACCAAAATATCAAACTAAATCAAGATCTTCTGTTTCAAATGTATCTGGTTCAGCAATTCCTGCAAGTACTGGAAATATATATTCGCCGGTTAATACAAGTTTCAATCAACCCCAAACAAATCCTTATCAAAGACAGCCACCCACAAGTACTACAGTGAATACTCCCAGTGTTGCTCCATACAAGCCTTATCAACCAGCAGCACCGGTGGTTTCACCTTATGCACCACCAACTAATAATGCTAGTACCGGACCATCTCCATATGCTCCACCACCTACAACAGCAGCTGCTCAACAACCAACACCTCCTCCACCACAACGAGCTGCTCAGTTACAACCACCTAAAAAGGGATGGAACGACTTGCCTACTGATATAGGAAGCCAACCACCTAGACGACCACCATCGTCTACTAATGTTGTTCCACCATTTGCAGCAGCAAATAATGGCAGTCGACCTCCACCACCGGGACCTTCGCCGGTTTATGGTGGCACGGGAATTGTACCTGGTCGCACTCCTAACCCCGTACCACCTCCACCGCCTCCACCAGCAGCAGCCAAAACTCCTCAACCAAGGCAAACTGTTGCACCACCACCATCTAACACGCCGCCGGCAGTTACTAGCCCCAAGGTGAATCCATATGTGCCTGCTCAACCACCACAGCAACAACTTCAGCCACCATCAATCCAGCCTCCACAGTCTCAGCCTCTGCAAGCTGGCCAATTCAACAGACCACCAAGTGCTGTTAGTCCACCACCAGTGAACCCATATGCTCCACCACAGCAGCAGAATGTACAAAATAATATTGTGACTGGTCCGCCGGTGAATGTACCACCTGCAGGTCCCTATTCACCTGCAGCTGCCACCAATGCACCTTTAGCTCGGCAACCATATGGCCAGTCATATGTACCTAACCCCGCGTCTTCGGCATTAGAATCGGCAGCTGCAACGGCTCCAAGACCAGGTGGCCCTCAATCTGCACCAGGTGCAAACAATATTTCTGAACCTGTTCCTGAACCAGAACCAGTTGTGCCTAAGCATCCCCCAGGAGACCGTTCTCATATAAGTGACACTGCACGACCAATTTTTGATATACTCAGCAACGAGCTGGCAAGGGTTAAGCCATTGATTCCTACGACGTATTCGAGACAAGTGAATGATGCAGAGAAACGGTTGAATATTTTGTTTGATCATTTGAATAACGATGATTTGTTAAGTGAAAGTACGGTGAATGAAATGGTGACATTGAGTCAAGCATTGGCTAATAGGGACTACGATACTGCGCATCAATTCCATTTAAATATTTTGACTAGCAAGAGTGAAGAATGCGGCCAATGGATGGTTGGTGTTAAGAGATTGATTGAAATGTCCAAGGCAGTGCCATGATTATAACGTTAACACGTACATTGGAATTTTTTTTTTTACTTCTTTGTTTTCTTGGGAAGTTTGGTGTGTATTGATATAACAATGTAACTGAAAAAAAATATATATAACATATGCAATAAAATAGTCCATAAATCTACATGCTATAAATGCTAAATTGCTGGGGTTGATCTTCTTCTTGTATGCGTCTTCCTTATACCCCTAGTACTCGTTGAATTGGACCTGCCAAGATCCAACGAATGTGACCGTTCATGTTTGCTCTTAGGACTTAATTCGCCTAATACCAAGCTGGTACCATTCCCTGTAGGTTGGTCTGAGCTAGTTTCAACATCCAATGATTTCGACTTGGAAATTCGTCTAACTCTTCTTGATCTATATGAAATATCCGAATTGGTATTACGCCAAAAATCAACTGCCCGTTGAATCAACCCTCTTTGATTTCTAATGACAGGATTTAAATATGATAGCCTCCAACCAATTGAGTTACATTCCGTTTCATATTTCTGTCTATTTCCCTTATACTCTTCAGGTGGAACTACAGCACGAGGATAAATGCAATTGTCAAGCTTAAAATCGGTATCAAGGGTTGAGACATCTACTGAGCCGATATCACATCTGATTTTGTATTGCTTCTTGACCCTATCTTTAGTATATTCAAAAACCACCCAGGGTATTCCATTCTCGTCTTTATCCTGGGTAGTTGTTAGACTAGCTGGGAGTGGGCCTGACACTCTATGCGGTGGAGCAATATGCGGAACTGATTGCAGTAGACCGTCTTTAGGTCTACTTGTAGTTGTACTTGTAGTTGTACTTGCACTTGTATTTGTTGTTGTTGTTGTTGTCGTTGCAAGTGCAGGTGGAGATGCGGATACTGATGTGGGGATCATTGTAGGTGAAATTGATCCAATTGAAGACACTGAAGCTCGTTTAGAAGATACTCCAGATGATACTGACGTTATTGACCTTCGCTTTGGCTTTTTCTTCTTTGAAGCTGATGAGCGTCGCTCATTTAATGATAATGCGGCAAGATCAAGCCCCGAAGATGATCCTAGAGATAATGGCCGGGAATTGATCTTTGGAGAAGTAATTGGTGAAGTTACAGAGGTGTCCGGAGGTGAGGGCGAAAACACCGGAGGGGTGTCATGATGCAAGGCCTTCCAATGATGAAGATGCTGGAAGTCAGGTAAACTTGTTTGTGGAGGCATTCCTGGAATATCTTGTACATCGGCTGGTGCCGTAGCAGTAGCTGCAGCTACTGTATTATCGGCCAGTTCGTCATAATCAATGAATCCAGGAGTATCTGAGGACCCCCAATTTGATTGTTGTTGAGTCAATGTGGCATTACTAGTGAAACTATCCTCTTCAGTTACGCTGCGTACAAGATAAACTGGTGGTCCTGCTGCATCAGTGAATGGAGGAGGTGTAGCTGGGAACGTGGGCGAAAATGCTGAAGATGACGTAGGCGATAATATGGGATAAGACCCACCCGAGATGCGTCGCTCGTCAATGTGTGCCGTGTATTCGTTGTAGTGTTCTTGAAGTTGTTGATGCTGGTTTTGATACTGGGGAACCAAGGGGGTTGCCCCACCATACTTATCACATGGATTTCCGTCCGTGCTACCAACAAAGTCATCTTGCAAAGACTTGTTGGTATTTGAAAATACACGGTCATTGATTCCGCCGTGTTGGAACACACGTTGCTGGAAATGGATCTGGGCTCGTTGTTCAGGGGTTAGCTCTACATGTGGCTGGACAGAATTGCCTATAGTTTGTTCTTGCTGCTCATGAGTAGTAGCAGTTTCGTTCACGTCATTCAAATAGTCTGAAATGAAATGGTCATAGGTCGAATAATCTAGGTAATCCTGCTGTGGCGTGTTTTCTGCGTATTCCCAGCTCATTTTCTTTTATCACGTTTTTTATTTTTCTTTTTTCTAGGGCTATTTAGCTGGGTCCGGGGTGCTTCAATGGCTGAGAAATGGTGATACGCAGGCCTAAGGTTCAAGGGTAACCCGACTAGCCCTCTTGAATGGACCAGTCGAGACGAGGGTTCCGCTGAAGGGAAAAGACTGAGGGGTGGGAAGAAGAGGTGGCTATGGAAGGAAAAAGAGGAAGAAGGAAAAGTGGGAGTATATGTAGTAGTAGCGCTTATAATAGAGATGTAATATTACGATGACGACGATGACGATGATGAGCGCTCATTGAGCGGAGATCTGTAAACAGGCGAATGCATGATGATTTCATGGCATTGAACCGAGAAAAGATCAATGGAAAGGGTCTTTCTTGGATAGCGAGGCGTTATGAATGTCTTCGAAGAGCTTCTCCAGCTGACAGGTAGCAATACCATCAATATGCTTACACACTCGTCGTCGAGATGGTTCAAATATAAGAAAATCTGATGAATCGCAGTCTCGTTAACGTATCTTCTTAATATTATTATATATATACCAATTAAATGTACATGGACAAATTGCCTAATGCAAGGACCCGCAGCGGCTAACCGAATTATGCACGCTCGGATCCCCTCCATTGCATATAAATATACATGTATGTATAACTAGCGCGAAAGCAGCTACTCGACAGACATTGGCAGCTAGGAAGCACCGCCGGCGCTCGCGTCGAATGGCTTTTGGCGAAAAAATTCCACTTTTTTTTTGTGGAGTGGCTGGAAGTCATGTGATCCGACAGGGGTGTATCATTTCTGCAGATACAGAAATCCAGGGGTAAAAAAAATATGGAGATAAACAAATTTTGAAGATAAGCGAAGAGCTTTGACGCCGCGCTTAAACTTTAAATTATTATATTATGGATAATTTATGATTGTATGCCTTACAAAATCACGTGATGTCTACTAATATTTGTATGACGATTTGGCAATTTATAAGTGGTTGCCATAGAAATGCGAGCAATGCGATAATATCGCATGCATAATATGCAGTTGGTTTAATAGTATTATTGCAGTTATTAGCCAAAAATTTGCATAATATTACTGGGCATTACCTTCGGAGACCTCCTATGCAGATTGGTACATGGGACTGTGGAGTAAGCTGTCACATAATACGTATTCAGACCTAAATGAATGAGGGGGTTCGAGGTAAGTCTAAAATGAGGAGAGCCACCCTAATTCCCTGGGGCTCACAAAAGTATGGAGATGCAGGTTTTTAGTCAACGACTCAACGACTTGGCTACTCAGTACTAGCAGTTACAATGAATATACACAATAAGACACTATATAGTTACAGCCTAGAGATGTTTACTTCAATATATTTTGAGCTTCAAAATTTGAAGTTGGTAGGGCGGCGATTGTACCTGAGCTGAGGCCCTGGCCCTCCGTACAGCACTTGCTCAATTGTGCAGTCCTCATTGATATTTGTCATATAAACAGCGTTATATTTTCAAGGACTATTCCGAGATATAGAAATATACATAGGCATGCTGTTTCATTTCTTCGATCTCAGCTCCAGAGACAACCTTCTCATCATTAAACAAAACCCATTGGCCATCCTCTTCTCTTCGCACATATGCTACATAATGCCCAGCATGTACACTACCTCCTTTATGGCAAATAATGGATTTTAGCTTGTATCCATTAGCTGGAGGGTCGCCCCCATGTACTTCTTCATCGTTGGTATCATCCTGGTCTTCTTCCTCGGGGATATCCCCACCACTAAATAACAATTCTATAGACGCTTCAACTGACCCAGTAGCCCTTAAAGCCTTTCTGGCCATTTCGTCGGGAAATCCCATATCAACCAATTGACTTATATCGGATTCATTTACTTTTGGTACCTTTTTATTACCCAACACTAAGGGATCATTGATATTGTCATCCTCCATGTGTGCAAATAACCAATTAGCGGCTGCTTCAGCATCAGTATTTCCAGTGTTATACAAAGCCCGTTCACATGCATTGCTTGTAAACCCCATAGACACCAACTGTTCTAATAATTCATTATTAGGCACAAAAGATGGTTCTTCGTCTTTATCATCTACAATCACTTCATCTGGCGCAGGCCCCTTTGAAATATAATCATCCACTTTTAAAACACTCGGAACCTCGACGGGGATACTCAATTTAGTAGGCACCCAGTTTACTAATTTAAACTTGCGAGCATTTAGTACTAAGACTTTGGGTGTGGTAGCAAATTTGGTAGAAATTGTCGAGTTGGTAGATTCACATTTGGGACACTTATAATCTGTATCTTGATCACTGGTAAACGCTTTCAAACATTCATCTAATGTTTGGGGTTTATATTTCGTATCAGCTGTTTCTTCCGTATCTGTTAATGGAATTGCTGGAACAGCGAAAGATAAATTCTCTTCATGTGCTTTTTTATATCTCACAACTCCACAGGTTTTACATTGAATTCTTGTTTCACTATCAAATTTAAATATATTTGTCAAATCTTTATCAACTTTATCCAACTTCTCCATTAAATAATTCAAAAACTCAAATGCATCTTGTTGTCTCATTGTTGAAAATTCTTCATGACCTTTACCAATTAATGCTTTAAACATACCTGGAGCTATACCACGTTGGAATTTCGAATCATATGCAGTATCTGGCTTGGAATATCTTCCAGATAATAATCCATCACCGAGTTTTTGTAATTGAGTAATTAAATCTAATGAAGGCTCTTTTATATTTGGATCTCTATCCAAAGTATTATATTTCTTAAATTGATCCAATGCAAATAAACATTGTAATACACTTGAAATATAACAGCTATTTCCAAGATTCTTAATCCCTGTTAGTCCTGGCCCGAATACAGGCTCTAATTCATTCCCATCCTCATCAGTCATATTAAAATCCCATTTCAAATTTTGATCCAATTGTAATTCTACCAAAGATTTTTCAGTCTTCTCTTGTTCTGCTACCGCCAGTCCCAGATGTTTCAAATGGTTAGCCAAATCAGGATCCTTTATCTCTTCGGAACATTTGTAACAAAACACATCTGCATTGCCATCAGGTGTTATACTACCCAATTTTACTGAAGCAGTATGACCTGATTTTTCAAAATGACTGATCCCATGACTATTACCACCAACACCTCCAAACTGTTGTCTTCCACAACCAATATTACCACAAACAAGACATAACCAAAGGTTATTAGTAAGATCACATTCTGAACAGTGTTTCTCTAATTTCAATGGATTTTCAGCTTGCTCTAGTAATAAAATATGTTCACAGGGATTAATTTCAAGCTCCCATGCTTGAATTTCTTCTTTCTTGGAATATGAAACAGCATTTATTACTGATTCAACCACTGGTCTTAAATGTGATATTTGATCAAATTGATCTTCAGAAGTCTCAACCCCTGTGGATATATCTTTTAATATCAAGAAAGTATCAAAATGATCCGCCTCATTGTCAGCTTGTATAGCTAACTTATCCAGCTTCGGCCGTTTCACCTTATCCTTTTTAATAGTTTTTTTAATATTTAAATATAAATCATGTCCAGTTTGATTTTTATGGAACTCAGTAAAGTTATGATCTGGTGCTGGTGAAGTGGCAATAAAACATGTCAAACATACATCAAGACCATAAGCTGATTCCGGTGTATCAAAACAATATACACAGTCGTCTTTATACACTTGTTGGGCGTTTGTAGCCGGCTTCAAATTCGCCACTTTTTCAATAGTTGTCATTGTGGACGTCCAGCGATTAGCAACGATATATATCGTTATAACTATGAAATTATTCAAGATCAAAAATCATCAATATTGATAACCAAGCGATCGGCATCGATAACGATGAGATACCCAGCCTGGAGCCGGCTAGCCATAGAATAATGAGAATTCGAACACGATAAGTTACGAACGATGACTATATGCTGCATTAACTAGTTGAGTAAAAGTAAATACTATTATATACAATTAATAGATCCAATCAAGTAGAGTTTTCTCGTTTGGGTCAGGTTTGGTATTTCTTTCCAAGACCTCTTTAACTTTCTGCTCAACAGCCAATTTACCAGTAGTTTCACGGAAATGATCAATGACTTCTTGAGCAGTGACTTTATATTCCCTCTTGTTGTCGTTACCAATAACAAAGTCACGGATGGCATTTTCAGTGGGAAGGCCATAAGTATAAGGATATTCTTTGAAATTTGCACCATCAACTAGAACATCAAGAGGAGTTGATCCCTTTCTAGGTTCAAAGAAATCACTTACTTGTTTATCAGTTATTTCTGATAGTTGCTTCTTCCATTTGGCTGGTCGACTTGGCTTTGTGAGTAAAAGCGCAGTAACACCTTCAGCGAAATCTTCATAAAACATCATATTATCAGCAATAATTGTATCCAATTTGAATTGGTCTAACAAACTCAATGATTTACCCTTTCTAATTGCTGATAATGTAACTTTCAATGACATTGGTGATCTTTGTTGAATAATCTCAAGAGTTTGTTTAGCAAATTCAGATCCATTATTCTCCAATGCAGTCAAAATTTCTTCAACTGTATTATACTTGAAACATTCATCAATTATCTTTCGATTCTCTCCAGCAACTGATGAAATGGCATCAGGGATAACAGTTGACATATCTTCAATTACATTGTTGATAGCATCATAGTCTCCATTCAAGTTACTCAATGCTTGTTCTAACTCTGGTAATCGATGAGATTCAACATAATGAGTAGCAAATCCACTCAAAAATGCATCATATCCCTTTAATCTATGAGAAGTCAATCCCATATAAACGCCTATTTCACCATCAAGTCTTGAAAGGAAAAACGAACCACCAACATCTGGGAAGAACCCAATATTTGTTTCGGGCATGGCAATAACAGTACGTTCAGTAGCAATTCTGAAAGGTGCGTGGACACTTAATCCGACACCACCACCCATTGTAATTCCATCCATAAATGAAATGTAAGGCTTCTTCAAACTAGCAATAAAATGATCCAAGGAATACTCATCTCGGAAATATTTACTAGCTTTCTCTGAACCAGCATCTCCTTCTTTTGTTATCTCTTCAGCTAAAGCAGCTATATCTCCACCAGCACATAACGAACGATCACCTTCCCCTTTTAAAATAATCAATTTAGCTGAATCCGACTTTGTCCATTCCTGAATTCGCGGTAAAATCAATTCGACCATTTCATGGTTCAAACTGTTAAGCTTCTTTGGACGGTTTAAAGTGATTATTCTTGCGTTTAACAGATTGTTAAACTTAACTGGCTGTTCTTCCATGGTTGAATATGATTTAGGAAACCCTGCGGCTAGGATCTTTGCACGAAGTGGCATCTTCCACGCTGGCAATGACCGTGGTATCAATCTGACGACCATTTATCTGGGATACTACAAATGCAAATATATTAGCGATCTTAACATAAGAAAAATTGCCTCCACAATTTGCGAAAAATGGCTCGTGTAAATTTTATAGATTTGTATAACAAGCCGTCGACGCTTACTGGGGAGAAAAGAATCCGATTACGTACAAGCACAATATACTAACATTTTTATTATAGAGATCTTACTAGTTGCTTAGTCATCATGTGCTATTATAAGAAAAGGCTGAGGCCCGGCTCCGGAGCTCGAGCCTTTTTATAATTAGTTATATATTATTTTTTTTTTCGACCTCTCGACCCGAGATTTACGGAATTGACGACAAAATATTTGGCGTTTTCAATTTTGAGATTGCCAATTACCATACTGCAAGGCTGGTAAACACCAGGAGTTATAAACGTGAGGTTTAGTGGAGGAATATTTTGGCTCTGAACCTTAACGCGAGAATCAGGTCATTTTTTCGTTAAATTTGTCACGTCACCGTTGACTATATTTATATACTTGGACTTCAGGGAGATTTCTTCTTTTCATACCAAGAGACAAAAAATGTCTACAGTAGAAACGGCCGTTAACCATGACCAAGACTTCTACTACACGTATCAAGAAGAACCGCACAGGGCTCGTCGTCAACAGATTATAAAAGCTCACCCGGAAGTGTTGAAATTGACCGGACCAGAGCCATTAACAAAATATGTGTCGTTTGCTGTGTTACTGTTACAATTCACATGTGCCTATTTATTACGAAACTCGTCATGGAAAGATCCGAAATTGTACATTGTAGCATATGTTATTGGAGCTACCTGTGATTCAAACGAGTTTTTAGCTATCCATGAGCTATCGCATAATCTCGGGTTCAAAAAACCCCTTCACAATAAGCTATACTCGATAATTGCAAATTTACCCATAGGCATACCATACAGCGCTGGATTCGGGCCGTATCATCTTTTACATCACAAGCATATGGGCGATTCACGATATGATACTGACTTGCCTACAAAACTGGAGGCATATGTATTGTCTTCTGTTGCTGGTAAGGCCTTTTTTGCCACGTTCCAGCTATTTTTTTATGCTTTGAGACCGGTAATGGTCGCCCCCATGCCCTTTACGTGGGTTCATTTCCTCAATATAATAGTACAGGTAGCTGTTGACTATTTGTTAATAAAAAATTGGGGATGGATGGCTTTTAATTATTTGCTGCTGAGCAGCTTTCTGGCGGGATCATTGCATCCTATTGCTGGCCATTTCATTGCCGAGCACTATGTATTTGACGGTCCAAAGGAGTATAGTCCTGAAAATACCCCATTCTCTGAAACTTATAGCTATTATGGACCATTGAATATCTTTGTTTATAACGCAGGATATCACAATGAGCACCATGATTTCCCCTATATCCCTTGGACAAGGATAAAGAAGCTGAGGGAAATCGCTACGGAGTTTTATGACCCGTTGCCGTATCATACATGCTGGTCAAAGGTGCTGTACGATTTTGTATTTGACGATAATGTATCATTATGGTGTAGGGTGATGAGACTTAGCAAGGATAAATAATGTGAGTATATATATAAATAACTACCGATACGCTTTGTATTCACCACGAGCAATTGAGTCCTGTATATTTTTTTCTCTTTGAATTTGTTTGTTAAGCGATACTTGACGCTCATATCTGATCAAGGCTCTTTCAGCCATGGTACTGCCGAACCCCAAGATAAATGCTACTTGTATGAATGTTCTGAACTGAGGAGTGAATGTACGGTAAGTAGGACTAAACCGCTGAGCAGCAGCGGCGGATATCAGCCCTAGAAACCCTCCAATGATACCTCCTTTCAGACCGCTGGTTATAATCTATAGATATATTAGCCAATACTAAGTGGTGTTTGCTTTGAGGCATACGGTATTATAGGCACCGTCTAGTGCCACCGGGTCATGGTGAGCCGGACGCATTTTCGACCAATACAAACGCAAGTCCAAGATGGAATTGTCCAAAGTTCAAGGAGAAGTTAAGTATTCATAGCTAGGTAGGTAGCTAGTTATATATACCATATATTATAATTACAGCGGTCGGGCCCGATCCGGCCTTTGACTTCAAATCCGAAATTTCAAGTGGTCAGTACGTACAATTGCAATAACGTACTAAGCTATCTACGCATATATGTATATACTAGTAACATTGAGAGGCTCTAATTTAGTACCGCCGGTACCTTTAAAGTTATAACGTTATAACATAGCTAGCTAAGAATTTGGCAAATTGAGTTACCTATATATATATATAACTATAAGCTATACGGCTAATTAGATCCTTTGAAATTTTTGTTTGACCTTTATCAATAGCTCAGCGTTAGCTTATTGTTGTAACTAGTTGGAAGCAAATGACTGGAGAGACGGGGTTAGAAGAAAAGGTCAAGGACCTCGAGCGTATGTCAATAATTGTTTGAATTTTTATGAGATACTAATATGAAAGTCAAAGCGGAGCAAGAGCATGAGAACCAAGAAGATGATGAAGAAGAAGTAAATGATGAAGTAAAGGGCAACGGCACTGATGGAGAAAAAAAAAAGAAAAAGAAGAAGAAGAATAAGAAGAAGAAGAAGAATGCAAATGGACAAACATCTCCGCCAACTATTGGATTATCCAAATTATTCCCTGACGAGGTTTATCCTGTTGGTGAAGTTTGTGAATATAAAGATGATAATTTGAATAGAACAACCAATGAAGAGAAACGGCATTTGGAGACTTTAGACTATGAGCGATACAATGATTTACGCAAAGCTGCTGAGACTCATCGTCAAGTAAGACAATATGCTCAACGAACAATTAAGCCTGGCATGACTACCACTGAAATTGCAAACCTGATAGAAGACGGTACCAGGGCATTGACAGAGGGCAATGGAGACAGTAAGAAGGCCGGCGTTGGGTTCCCCACGGGCCTTTCTTTGAATGAAGTAGCCGCACACTATACTCCCAATAAAGGCGATACTACTGTTCTTAAATATGAAGACGTCATGAAGGTTGATATAGGGGTCCATGTTAATGGTAATATCATTGATTCAGCATTCACATTAGCGTTTGACTCTAAATATGACAATCTGCTTAATGCTGTCAAGGATGCCACTAACACGGGTATAAGAGAAGCAGGTATCGATGCTAGATTGGGTGAAATCGGTGAAGCTATACAAGAAACTATGGAATCATATGAAATCGAACTGGATGGTAAGACATACCCTATTAAGTGTATTAGGAACTTGAATGGTCATAATATTAATAAATATGAGATTCATGGAGGTAAAAGCGTACCAATTGTGAAATCAAACGATCAAACTAAAATGGAAGAAGGTGAATTATTTGCTATTGAAACTTTCGGTTCAACTGGTAAGGGTCATGTCCTTGAGGAAGGGGAATGCTCTCATTATGCAAAGATTGCTGGAGTCGGTCATATTCCATTAAGATTAAACAGTGCTAAACAGTTATTGGCGACTATTGATAAGAACTTTGGCACTCTTCCCTTTTGTCGAAGATATCTTGACCGTATAGGTGAAGATAAGTATCTATTAGCATTGAATAACTTAGTCAAATCAGGCCTTGTACAAGACTATCCTCCATTGGTTGATGTAGCTGGGTCCTATACGGCCCAATTTGAACATACCATCCTACTTCGACCTACTTGTAAAGAAGTAATCTCAAGAGGAGATGACTATTAGCAAAATTATATAACACTTATATATAACTGTTATATATATAAATATATGTAGACAAGTGATGGAAAAGAAATATAATAATAATATTATGAAAGAACAAACAAGTGCTAGCTAGACCATTATCGTTAATGTACTTTTTTGTACTGCATAGTGAACAAAGGTTTTATGTATGGGATGATGTTTAAAACAGTCTTTTTCCAAAGTAATAGGCAAAAATTGCAAGTAGAACAACTGCAAGAATAGCAGTGGTAGACAATGGTGGAGCTTCTTCAGTAGGTGTATTTGTAGAAGTAGCTGTGGCTGTCCTGGCAGATTCCTTTGAATCCTGGGGACTTTGTGTAGATTGTCTCTTGCTAGCCTTGGCTGGGGTGGTGAAATCCTTAGTTTCATCTGCAACTGAATAGTCAGCATCATTTCTACGACGAACAGATGAACTTTGGTCGACTGTTTGTGATGCACTAGTAGTATAAGCTGGAGGACTTTCAATAGGGGTCTTGCCATTGTTGCTGGTGTTACCCGCGCCGGTATCAGCATCACCGGGAGTAGAAACAGCAGTTGATTCCTCTTGAACTGGATTCTCTGCGGTCCCTCTACTCTTCGACCGCTGAACAGTGATTCGCTTTTGTTGGAATCCTTCAGGTTTATCTTTTTCAATCTGAGACCACAATGCAGTAAGATCTTCAGGAACCTCGCCAGCAATTGGACATGTAAGGACCATAAATTTATCACGGTGGCGCTTTTGACCTGAAGCATCTTCACTCTCTCGCTTAGGTTGACGGATGATTGAAATATCAATAGATTCTCCAGGCTGGACTATATTTGCATTTGGTCGTACACAATAAACCTTTGGTGCAGTTGTTTTCACCTTGTAAGCCAAATACTGAGTGGTAGGATTCGAGATTTTCAAATAAGTTACAGAACCCTTGTTTGAAGGTCCGTCTATATGTTGTTAGCATGCTGTTTTGAAATTGTCCATATTTCGTGAATAACACGACACAGCTCATCGAGTAACTTACCAGGAAAGACCAAGTAATCGGGCGAGACATCCATGGCTGGGTATGGAACGCTGTCAGAGGGAGAACAGGCTGGACCGAAGGAATTGAGAAGGGCGACTTTGCCGGTAGAAACGGGAGGGCAGGTTTTTCCACAAAAACAAAAAAAAAAACACTGACAAATCCTGTGGTTGAATATGTCAAAAAGTCGTGTTGAAAATAATGTTTAAATGAAACAATAAGAGAAAAAGGGGATTAACAATCAATCAATCGATCGATCGATGTGATTTTCTTCGACAGGCGTTTTAAGCTTTTCTAGGTGAATTTCAATGATTTTTGTGATTTTTGCGCTTCTCTCGTTTTCTGCCCCCCTTGAATCTGACGAATCCCCAGGTGCGTAATATTTTAATAAAAATCTTTTTACTTTTTCCAAGCCTGTTTATAGAGAGATACTTGCCCTTTTTTTTTTTCCAATATCGACTTATTTGAGCCTCCAGTCCTCCGAGATTCAGCTAATGCCAAGAATCTGCGTAGTCTCGGTCTACAAATAATCAATGGTTAAGAGTGAAAACAGCATTGTTGTCATTAAATATCCATTTTCCCATACAATGATGAACTACGATCGCACCACCACCTTCCAAGTCTCATTATTATAGCACACGAGCACTACTGGCCAACACCCCAATTGTGTAGTGAACGGGGGGAAAAGAAACAATAATGTCCCTACGAGCTCAAGTAAGTTCTCCATAGACGAAGAATTCCGTCAGGCTTTACAGAATGGCTAACAGCCGTAGCTCCAGGAAATGGGGTTTCCTGCTGGTAGAATAGAAGCTGCTATCAAGGCGACGACAAAGAGCGATGGCACAGAACCTTCGTTGGACGAGATCATTTCATGGTTGGAAGAACATGAGGTCGATGCTGATACGGGCGAAGCTGGTGCCCAGCAATCTGTCGCAGATAACAACGAATCGTTGACAGAACCAACTGAGCCAACTGAAGAGCCTAAGAAACCGCTAACCGAGGAAGAAAAGGCGCAGAAACTTGCGGAACTAAGAAGAAAAGCCGAGGAACGGAAGAGGGCCCAGGCCAAAAAGGATGCTGAGAACGAGAAACAGAATGAATTGATCAGAAAGAAGAAGGAAAAGGATTATAGAAGTATCATTGAAGAGCAGCAAAAGAAGCAAGTTGAGAGGGAAGTGGCCGCGAGAAGGAAACAAGCATTATCAGACGCAGCGGCGAAGAAGCAAATCCTCGCACAGATTGAAGCAGATAAACGTGAACGAGAAGAGAGACGTAGAAGAGAACAGGGGTTGAGTACACCGTCTCCAGCTTCTTCTTCTTCTCCAGTTTCTTCGTCTCCAGCCAGTAAGACTTCTGTCAAACGAGAAGTTACCGAATCCACTTTACGGTTCAGGCTCCCAGGGAGGGCCTCGCCGTTGACCAAGACGTACCCTCTGACCACGACGCTATTAGAAGTTGCTGAATCAATCCAAGTTGAATCCGGAATCAACGCAAAGGATATCATTTTCCAAACAACCTTCCCTACGAAAACATATGAGCCTGATTCCACTGCTTTGAAGGATTCTGCCTTGATAAACGCCAATGTCATTGTTCAGCAGAGGAGGTAACTAGCTTTATGATAAGTCATTTATTCCATAAGTATCTGGCTCCTACATGGTACTTTAACAATATAATATAATAATATATTTCTGTTATTAGTAGATTCGAAAGTCACGTGCAGTAGATATAACCCCAGATTTTCTATTTTCCCAGCTTGCGATAACGGAAAATAAATATTTTGTTATTGCAATCTCAGCCGTGCCAACATTATTACTTTTTGGTGTAGAAAATTTTGGGTGGCGGGCGTCTAACAAATTACTAACAAATGCCTGGAATGCGAAGGACGTTAAAATTTATTAGCACATTTAATCGATCAGTGGCGCTTAGCACTCGATTGTTATAAATACTTAACCAAAACACCTTAAGCGCTGCTCATAACAAAACCACCACATTCAACCAAATTTCCTGTCTTTCAACAACACACTTTTTGCTGATATCCTTCTCAGAAACTCACATTAACACATTAACATGGTCGTAGGTGCGGTACTGGCACCAACTACCGGGTGGGGGTTTCATTTGGCCAACGAAAATGGCACTGATGGCCATCATTCTTCGCATTTGCAGGACCCTCATGACCATCATTCATTGAAACGAAGAATTGCATCTCATAGCTCGAACGACGAAATGGAAGATATAGACGTCAGCCAGGACATATCGGGCGTTCCAGCGAAGTCTAGTCGAATCATGAAACGACCAAGATATGCATCATCAATCAGAACTAAACGACCATTACCGTTACAGAGGTTACTTGAACCCTTGGATAAAGGATCACTTTCCGAAATTATTAGTCAGCTATGTACCATACATCCACAGCTACAGGAAGATGTCTCGAAAATGGCTCCCAGAGTAACGGTAAATGTGGCTATTGATAACTTGAAGGGCCATTTGGAGAAACTATATTCCAGCATGCCTTATAAATGTGATGCCAAGGGCGATTATGTATATTTAAGGGTTAGACCTCACGTTGAGGCCTTTCTTAGTTGTTTATCAGATTATTCCATGTATTTTGTTGAAGATTTGAGCCAACCTTTCAATACCTTGGCCTTTTTAGATGCATCTACAAATTTACTTAACCAAGTACCTGAATGGTCAAATAACATTAATAACCACCAAAGGAACATTGCATATGATGAGATCTCATCTTGTTGGATTGAAGCGCTAAAGGAAGCTTCAAAAAGAGCTAATGGTATTGCATTAGTACACGGCGGGTGGAGAGAAAAAGTCATTAAACATAATAGAGAATCTAATGACCGGCTAAGGTCAGTTGTTGATTTCTTTGACCATGAATTGCATTCCTTGGGGTTCACCCAATAAATAATTTATATTATATATATAATAATAATAATTTATAATAAATAATAAGTTAATCAATACTGGCAATAATTGCCAAGTACCATGCTACATCAAGAATATTCCTACTTTCTTCATCTCGTAGAAACCGTTTCTCTTCTTTTGTTAATTGTTTCCGTTTATTATAGTCATAAACTTCTTCAATTCCTCCATGATATCCATCTTCACCTATTCCTAATAACCAATCAACGAATTTTACAACCCTACTAGTATTTTGTTGGACATCCGATCCTCCACCATCGCTATCAACTTGACTAGATAGCTCTTCTAATTCACTTTCACTTTCAACGTCACTAATACTGAACTTCTTTCTTGCATCTTGTTCATCGTCATCTGGGTGAACTAAAGATGAAGACCTACTAGCAAGATAACCCGGTCCTTTAATTTCTCGACTACTTTCCCAGATATACGATCCTGCACGTACCATCATCATTGTATGGTCGTCATGGAGATTAACACTCGAAGTCTGCCTGGATGAATGACTACTCCTATCAGGGGTATCTTGTCGGAAAAACTCTTCAGCTACTCGGATACCAGTAGTACTATCATCTCGTCGATGACTCCGCAATGCAGGTAAAGATGTGGTCGAATGGTATCCAGAATGGAACTGAGGCATTGACGCGTGCGACGCTGCCTGACTAGTTTGCGGCGTATGAGAATTTGAATGAGTAGCCAGTGTACTGGGACCTGCCTCTACTACAGCAACTTCAACTTGAACTGGTTGGTCCACTTCATCGGTAATAATTTGTGGAGATTGAGAATGACGACTTGAAGCTTCACTAGAGCTTTCTCCATCCTTCGGCTTCTTACCCCCCAGTCCTAAAAAACTTTTGGCTTTTTGCTTCCGCGACTTCTTCCCCGCCATGACACAATGCTTTGTTCCAAGGCCTAGGCCATTTGTTAGCTATAGCGCTATAGCTATAGCTATAGCCGTACGCATTTTTAATGAATACCAATATAAATGCGTGCATGCGTACGTATGTGCAAACCATGCGTATGTACTTACAGGCGCATTTAGCGATCGAATTGATCCAAAATATTCCAATATTACAAAATTCTAAAGCTTTGATCGATCGATATCGCAAAATATTTAAATTTTGAAATTTATCGAATCAACTTCGAATTCATCATTCACAAGACAGTACATTCTACTGATATTACTCATATTACAAGTGTCAAACAAGTCATAAAACAGTCAAAGGATCACAAACCTGCCTGTTTTTCATCTGAATAAAGGTAAGTTGTACGAAAGCTGCCCCGATATTTATCACATAGCTAACTGTTTAGATGAATGGCCATAATCCGCCTCCAGGATGGTCAGCGCCACCACCACCACCTCCTGGATCCAATGGTGCGCCGCCTCCTCCTCCACCAGGGTACAATGGCAATGGTAGCAGAGCTCCACCTTCAGGGTTTCCAGGACCACCTTTACCTCCACCACCAGGAGGCAGAGCCAGATCTGATTTACCACCACCTCCACCAAATTCAAAACTTCCTCCTCCTCCTCCACCCCCTCCTTCTGCGAATGGAAGAAACTTGCCACCACCTCCGCCTCCCCCCGGAAATCTTCCACCTCCTCCAGGGTTCCCAGGGAAACCTCGCGAGCCCCCAATGTCTGAAGAAGTCAAGCTCAACGAAAGGAAAAAACGATGGCTATCTACACAAAAAGCACGATTTGCTGGAAAATCTTCAGGAAAAAAATCTTATGTGAATCCTACTAAAGTTGACATGCCACCTGAACATTTGCGTAAGATTGTTCGTGATCATGGTGATCTTTCTTCAAAGAAAGTAGCATCAGCTAAACGATCTTACTTGGGTGCTCTTAAATTTATGCCTCATGCAGTGGTGAAATTATTGGAAAATATGCCTCAACCATGGGAACAGGTCAGAGAAGTTAAAGTATTATACCATATCACTGGAGCAATAACGTTCGTTAATGAAATACCAAGAGTTATTGAACCTATTTTTATTGCTCAATGGGCAACCATGTGGGTAATGATGCGAAAGGAAAAACGGGATAGAAAACATTTTAGAAGGGCAAATTTCCCACCGTTTGATGACGAAGAACCACCCATTAGTTGGTCGGAAAATATCGAGCCAGTGGAGCCCACTGAACCTATTCAAATGGAATTGAATGAAGAGGAAGATGCGGCCGTTTTAGAATGGTTTTATGATCATCAACCCTTAATTGAAGAAGTCAATGTTAATGGATCATCATATAAAAAATGGACCTTGTCTTTACCTCAAAGAGCTGCATTATACAGATTAGCAAGTCCTTTATTAAGTGATAGAAATGATCCTAACGAAAATTATCTATTCGATAAGGAATCATTGTTCACTGCTAAAGCATTAAATGTAACTATTCCCGGTGGACCTAAATTTGAGCCATTATATAAAGATACTGATGATAATGATGCTGATTTGGGTGAATTTAATGCATATGATAGGATAATCTTCAGACATTTTATTCGATCAGAGTATAGAATCGCTTATCCTCATTTATACAATTCATTACCAAGATCAGTAAGTATTGGTAAATATTGTTATCCTCATTATGTGGTTATGAAGACTGAAGATCCATTATTACCAGCATTTAATTTTAATCTTGAACTTAACCCCATATCTCCTAAATATTGGGTAGGTTCAGATAGCCCCGAATGTCCCGTTTTAGATGATGAGGATGATGATTTTCAGTTGCCCGAGGATTTTGAACCGTTTTTTACTGATAAACCTTTGGAAACTGAGAACACTAAAAATGCATTGGATTTATATTGGGCACCTTATCCTTATAATTGCAAGAGTGGGAAAATGGTCCGAGCTGAAGATGTATCATTAGTGAAAAAATATTTTACTAAACGATCTACTGATATTAATAAAGATGGTCAAACTGATGAATCTATTAGAAAAGTAAGAATATCATATCAAAAGCTACTTAAACGGGAAGTACTTAATAAGTTAAAAACTAAGAAACCAAAAAGGCGAAGTAAAAGAAGTTTATTGAAAACTTTGAAAAATACTAAATTTTTTCAACAAACTACTATTGATTGGGTTGAAGCTGGGTTACAATTATGTCGACAAGGGTTTAATATGTTAAACTTATTAATTCATCGAAAGGGATTAACTTATTTACATTTGGATTATAATTTCAACTTGAAACCTATTAAAACTCTTACTACTAAGGAACGAAAGAAATCCCGATTTGGTAATGCGTTCCATTTAATGAGGGAAATTCTTCGTGCTGTAAAGATGCTTGTTGATGTACATGTACAATATAGGTTAGGTAATATTGATGCTTATCAATTAGCTGATGGAATTCATTACCTTTTAAATCATATTGGTACCTTAACTGGTATGTATAGGTACAAGTATAAAGTTATGCATCAAATCCGTACATGTAAGGATTACAAGCATTTAATCTATAACAAGTTTAACAAAATAATTGGCAAAGGGCCAGGGTGTGGTGTTTGGGAAGAATCCTGGCGAGTTTGGATCTCACTAATGAGAGGTGTTACTCCATTGCTAGAACGATGGTTAGGTAATTTATTGGCTAGACAATTTGAAGGGAGACATTCTAAATCAGTTGCTAAAACTATCACAAAACAACGAGTGGAATCCTTTTATGATTTGGAATTACGTACCAGTGTTATGAATGATATTCTTGATATGATTCCCGAGGGTATTAAACAAAATAAATCTAAGGCTATTTTACAACACTTAAGTGAAGCTTGGAGATGCTGGAAGGCTAATATCCCTTGGAAAGTCCCAGGATTACCTGCACCTATTGAAAACATTATTTTGAGATATGTAAAAGCGAAAGCTGATAATTGGATATCTGTTGCACATTATAATCGAGAACGAATTAGACGAGGAGCTACCGTCGATAAATCAATTGCAAAAAAGAATCTTGGTAGATTAACAAGATTATGGATTAAAGCTGAACAAGAACGTCAGCAAAATTTCCTTAAGGATGGACCTTACCTTTCACCTGATGATGCCGTTGCATTATATTCAACAATGGTACATTGGCTTGAAAGTAGGAAATTTACTCCAATCAGTTTCCCACCATTGAATTATAAGCATGATACAAAGATTTTAGTTCTGGCCTTGGAAAACTTAAAAGAATCTTATAGTATGAATGGAAGATTAAATCAAGCCCAAAGAGAAGAATTAGCATTGATTGAACAAGCTTATGATAATCCACATGAATGTTTGAGTAGAGTAAAGAAATTCTTACTTACTCAAAGAGTGTTTAAAGAAGTTGGCTTGGATATGATGGATCATTATAGTCATATTGTTCCTGTATATGAAGTTGATCCCTTGGAAAAAATAACCGATGCTTATTTAGATCAATACTTATGGTATGAAGCGGAAAGGCGTAATCTATTTCCAAATTGGATCAAACCAAGTGATTCTGAAGTTCCTCCATTGTTAGTATACAAATGGTCACAAGGAATCAACAATTTGAAGGATGTTTGGGAGACTGGAAATGGTGAATGTAATGTATTGTTACAATCAAGGTTGTCAAAGATTGCTGAAAAGATTGATTTTACATTTTTGAATAGAATGTTGAGATTAATTATGGATTCAAACATGGCTGATTATATTACTGCCAAATATAATGTGAATTTGTCTTATAAGGATATGAATTATACAAATCAATATGGAATGATTAGAGGTTTACAATTTTCATCATTTGTTTATCAGTTTTATGGATTAATGGTTGATTTGTTGTTATTAGGGTTGCCGAGAGCTACTGAATTGGCTGGATTACCAAACCAACCTAATGCGTTCATGGAATTTCAAGATGAAGCTACCGAAACAGGTCACCCAATAAGATATTATTTACGCTATGTTGATAAGATTTATATATTTTTCAGGTTTACTGGAGATGAATCAAAGGATCTTATTCAAAGATATCTTACCGAAAATCCCGATCCTAACTTTGAAAACGTTATTGGTTATCATAATAAGAAATGTTGGCCTAGAGATAGTAGAATGAGATTAATGAGACATGATGTTAACCTTGGAAGAGCGGTATTCTGGGAAATGAAAAATAGATTACCAAGAGCTATAACAACCCTTGAATGGGATGAAGATACATTTGTATCTGTTTATAGTGCAGAGAATCCTAACTTACTTTTCTCAATGTGTGGATTTGAAGTACGAATTTTGCCTAAATCTCGAGCTGAAAATGATTTGATGACTAAGGATAGTGTATGGAACCTTATAAACGAGGAAACAAAAGAACGCACTGCTTATGCCTTTTTAAGAGTCTCAGATGAAGATGTTGATAAGTTCAATAATAGAATAAGACAAATACTTATGTCTTCAGGTTCAACTACATTTACAAAGATCGTCAATAAATGGAATACTGCATTGATTTCATTATTTGCTTATTATCGTGAAGCTGCTGTTGCTACTGATACTTTACTTGACAGTTTGGTTAGATGTGAAACTAAAATCCAGAATAGAGTTAAGAGCGGGTTAAACTCTAAAATGCCCTCTCGGTTTCCTCCAGCTGTTTTTTATACTCCTAAGGAATTGGGTGGATTAGGAATGCTTAGTGCTAGTCATATACTTATCCCTGAATCTGATTTAAGATGGTCGAAGCAGACAGATACTGGTGTTTCACATTTCCGGGCTGGTATGACTGATATTGAAAACCGGTTGATACCTAATATTTTCCGATATATTCCCTCATGGGAAGCCGAGTTCATTGATTCCCAACGGGTATGGGCCGAGTATGCAATGAAGAGACAGGAAGCAGCTCAACAGAATAGAAGGTTAACGTTGGAAGATTTGGAAGATAGTTGGGATAGAGGTTTACCAAGGATTAATACCTTGTTTCAAAAGGATAGACATACTTTAGCTTATGATAAAGGCCATCGAATTCGTACAGAATTTAAACAATATTCTGTACCTAAATTTAACCCCTTTTGGTGGACAAGTCAAAGACATGACGGAAAGCTATGGAATTTGAACACGTATAGAACAGATGTTATTCAAGCATTGGGTGGCATTGAAACTATTTTAGAGCATACTTTATTTAAAGGTACAGGATTTGATAATTGGGAAGGATTATTTTGGGAAAAGGCTTCAGGGTTTGAAGATTCAATGAAGTTTAAGAAATTGACTAATGCCCAAAGGTCAGGTTTAAATCAAATACCTAATCGTCGTTTCACGTTATGGTGGTCACCAACAATTAATAGGGCTAATGTTTATGTTGGGTTCTTGGTACAATTAGATTTGACTGGTATTTTCCTTCATGGTAAGATCCCCACGTTGAAAATATCATTGATCCAAATATTTCGGGCACATTTATGGCAAAAAATTCATGAAAGCGTGGTATTTGATTTATGCCATGTTCTTGATAATGAACTAGAGACTTTACAAATCGATACAGTACAAAAGGAAAGTGTCCATCCTAGGAAATCATATAAGATGAATTCATCTGCTGCTGATATTACCTTATTAGCTACTTATCGATGGGGTGTTTCAAAACCTTCATTATTACATGATAGAAATGATCAAGTTGATTTTGCAACATCAAAGAAATTCTGGATTGATGTTCAATTACGATATGGTGATTATGATTCTCATGATATAACTCGATATGCTCGTGCTAAGTTTTTGGAATACACTGTTGATGGTACAAGTATTTACCCTTCACCTACTGGTGTAATGATTGCTATTGATTTGGCGTATAATATTTATGATGCATATGGTAATTGGTTCCCTGGGTTAAAACCAGTAATTCAACAAGCAATGACCAAAATCATGAAGGCTAACCCTGCATTATATGTGTTACGTGAACGTATTCGAAAGGCATTACAACTATACCAATCACAACCACAAGAAGCGTTCTTGAATAGTAGTAATTACTCGGAGTTATTCAGTAAAGAGACACAATTTTTCATTGATGATAGTAATGTGTATAGGGTAACTGTGCATAAAACATTTGAGGGTAATTTAACTACTAAGCCCATTAATGGAGCAATTTTTATATTTAATCCAAGAACAGGTCAATTATTTTTGAAAGTTATCCATACATCAGTATGGGCTGGTCAAAAACGATTATCACAATTAGCTAAATGGAAAACGGCAGAGGAAGTTGCCGCTTTAATTAGATCTTTACCAAGTGAGGAACAACCGAAGCAATTGATTGTTACTAGGAAAGGTATGCTTGATCCATTAGAAGTTCATATGCTTGATTTCCCTAATATCTCTATTCGATCTTCTGAGCTTCAATTACCATTTCAAGATGCAATGAAGATTGAAAAATTAGCTGATACTATTTTGAAGGCCACCGAACCACAAATGCTTTTGTATAATCTTTATGATGACTGGTTGGTTGATAACAAAGCTGAGCCTGGAACAGCATTTTCTCGTTTAATTTTAATTCTTCGGGGATTACATGTGAATTATGAACGTGCAAAGTTGATTTTACGTCCTGATAGATCTGTTGTTACTAAGCCTAATCATTTATGGCCGAGCTATACTACTGAACAATGGATAAGTGTAGAAAATCAATTGAGTGATATGATTTTGAATGATTATGGGAAACGTAATAATGTCAATGTTGCATCATTGACTCAACATGAGATTAGAGATATTATTTTGGGTCAAGAAATCAAAGCACCATCATTAAGACGTCAAGAAATGGCAGAAATAGAACAACAAGGTACAGAGAATAATGCTCAGTCAACAGCTGTAAAGACTGTTACCCAGAATGTACATGGTGATGAAATGGTTGTAGTAACTACAAGTAACTATGAGCAACAACAATTTTCATCCAAGAGTGAATGGAGGTCAAGAGCTATTTCTACATCATACCTTCATTTAAGAGCTAAGCATGTGTATGTCAATTCGACTGAAGAGTTCAAAGAAGAAAACTATACTTATGTTATCCCCCAAAATATTATCAAAAAATTCATACAAATTGCTGATTTAAGGGTACAAGTTGCTGCATATATATATGGTGCTTCACCAGATGACAATGACAAGATCAAAGAAATCAAAGCAGTGGTAATGGTGCCGCAATTGGGTTCGGTTAATCATGTACAATTGCCTAATGATCTCCCCAAGTCTCCATTACTTGATGGCCTCGAACCATTAGGATGGATTCATACTCAGTCGAGTGAAACTCCTATTGCTCCTATTGATGTTGTGACACATGCTAAGATCATTCGTGGCCATGGTTGGGATGAAAAGACAATGACAATGACGGTGGCATTCACACCAGGATCGGTAACGTTATCCGGATATAATCTTCGACCTGATGGAGTTGAATGGGGCGCAGAACAATCGGAACAAAATATATTAGCAGGCCAGCAAGAGGGTTATACTCCAGAGTTTGGCCAACAATGTCAATTGCTATTAAGTGATAGGATTAGTGGAGTATTTTTGGTACCTGAAGATGATCTATGGAATTATGCATTTGTAGGCGCGGGTTGGAGTGTCAATGCTCGTTATGATTTGAAATTGGATGTACCTTTACCTTATTATCATGAGTTACACCGACCTATTCATTTCACTCAGTTTACTGACTTGGAAACTGGTGAACTTGAACCAAATCAAGTGGATGTATTTTCTTAAAAATGTAATATTAATGTATTAAAATATTAGTAATAAATAATAATGATAAATTAATAATGATAAATCAATTGCACAATGAAGCTAGCTAAACTCATATGAATATTCTAATTCACCCTAAAAGGGCATAAACAAGAAAACTCTTTTTCTCTAGAAATGCTTATTCTGTTAAAATCTATCATAGCTAACAGCTGAATGACGCCTATCTACTAGCTAATAATTACAGACAATTAATTGTAACGCGTTCAATATACTGTAGTCTTTAACGTACGTTAACGCTACTCACGATTTTGGCGATTTCTTAGTTCAGCCGCACTCCCATCGAATTTTAAGTTTACGTACATATTAACATTTGAACCGATATCGTTCCAGAGGCCTCTACAAAGCTTAACTTAAGTACTGGTGAAATTTTTCAACAAAATGACGGACGAGCAGCAGATACTGCATAAACGTAAGGCGTACCGCCAGCAACAAGAAGCCAAGCGTCTCAAACTGAAACAAGCAGAAGCAGATGACTTGAAAGATGTTACGAAGCTTCCAAAGGTACGTCTCCAAATCATGACATGCCCATTTCCCATGGCTAACAAGTAGAAACGATATTACAGGCAACGAGCCCATTCTAATCCGTTCTCTGACCACCAGCTGGACTAGTAAGTACCTTTTCCCTCTTTTTTTGGAAATCGTGGTCACAGCTAACAATAGCCCACCATCACCCGATGACATGAGATGGGAATCCCTGTATCCTATATTACAAGAGAAGCCCGAACTTGCACAGCCGACGATACTTGATATTGGATGTGGATTTGGCGGCCTTACAATCTCACTTGCAGATGTATTCCCGGACAAGTTGATACTTGGTATGGAAATCCGTGTTCAAGTAACTAATTATGTCGAGGACCGGATCCTCGCTCTCCAGCAACAACATAAAGATACCGGACGATACCAGAACATTTCAGTTTTACGGGCCAATACTATGAAATTTTTACCCAACTTTTTCAAGAAAGCATCTATTGATAAAATGTTTTTCTGTTTTCCTGATCCACATTTTAAACAACGGAAACACAAGGCCAGGATCATCACTAGTACTTTGGCATCTGAATATGCATTTTTCCTGAAAAGTGGTGGGATTATTTATACTATTACTGATGTGAAGGATTTACATGAATGGATGGATAAGCATTTAAGTGAGCATCCATTATTTGTCAAATTGACTGAAGATGAACTAAAAGAAGATAAATGTGTGGATATAATGACTAATGATACTGAAGAAGGTAAAAAGGTTACTAGGAATAATGGGTCAAAGTATATAGCATGTTTTAGAAGAATATAGCCCACAATGTACATAAAGCATGGACAATACAGATAAGAACATTTATGCTAGAGTCCACACAAGCGCATAATATATGTGGATTGTCTACAACCAAATATTGTCATATAAGGCCACTTGCATTCGACTCTGTGATCAATCGCCTATGAAGAACTGACATATATGGCATATATATGTTGGCAACCTCGATAAACTATTAGCCTTAGATGTTTTCTATGTTTTGAGTATCTGTGTCCCTCTACTATTTTGGTCCACGTACGCGTATATAACGGTAGAGACTGTTATAGAGCCAGCCTTGCCCATAATTAAGGCCGTGCGTCTTAGATTTAGGCCCGGCCGGCAGATCGATAACATTAACATGTTAACGTACGTTATAATATTAATATTACGATATGAAACCGACTCACCTTTAATTACTATACTTTTATTTATCCCAGCATGTCAACAACGACGGGTGGCTTGAAGCCATCTATTGAACAGATGCGCCAAGCGGCGCTAGAAAGCATGAAGAAGGGTCCGAAGAGGGATGCTAGTAAGAGCAATCCCAGTACTCCTGCTACCACCACCACGGCCCCCGCGGCTACTAATAATACCCCCTCGAACCCTGCGCATACCAAACTAAAACCTGTAAAGTCACTTAGTGCTACCAGACGCAAAGAGCTCACGACAGTCATTGATACGTTGCGTATGCTTGGTCTGTCGTTTGCCGAGATTCAAGTACAGGCCGATGTCAGCCCCCAGTTTCTACTCGACGCTTGTAGGGACTTGAATATTCATTTACCTCCTGCTGAGATGGTTTCGCTTACTACGAAAATGGGTAGTATCCAGAATGCTTATGCTGCGCGGGTAGCTGCAGAGGCTGCTCGTGACGCTAAGGCTAAACAAAGTCTGGCTAACAGTCCAGGGACGGTCTCTATGAATAATAGTCCCACAGTTAAGGAATCAGTATCTGGAGGTATCATTGAGAAATTGCCTGATTTCAAGGTCGCTCATAAATCGCCTCCAAAGAAAGTACCTAAATTTGGGTCGAACAGATTTTCTCATAACCTAATTGTAGAAATTAGTGATGACGAGGAGGAACAGGAAGAAGGAGAAGAAAATAAACGGACACCTGATCTGAAAACTACTTCAGAAGAGTTAGAAAAGACTAAAGAAAAAATCAGGCAAACAATTGAACAATTGAAACAGGTAGAAAGTGAACGACAAACTGGTAAAGATGTAGCTATGGCTACAGCCGCAACTGAACAGGCTGCTGAAGTTGTTACTAATATACAATCAGTTCAACCTGCTATTGATACAGAAACTAAAGGACAAAAACGGCAGATAGAAAACGAAATGGAAGGGATTTTAGCGAAAAGTAAAATGATAGACCAAATGAAAATTCAAGTAAAGAAAAATTTAGATGAAATGAATATTGCCAAAATCGAAAAAGAAGTTGCAGAACTTCAAAAGTCATTAGAAGAGCGAAAAGAAGCATTGCATAGTATGAAGACGCTACAAGGCAAGTATGAAAACTTGTTAAATATATATTCAAAGGAGCAGGATGGCTTGCATACTCAATTGGAATCTCTTAAAGTTCAGCTAGCTCAGGATCCCTCAACAATAAGTGAGCAAGAAACAAGTGTTGAACCAGATCGAAACAATGTAGTTGTACCAAGTGAAGATGTTGAGATGGACGATATAGAAGAAATTGAAGTACGAGTTTTGGATCCTCCCTCTAACCGTCCTACACCTAATCTTGAGGCTGTACCCACGGCGAGTGAGATTGAGCAGACAACAGATAAAACCGCAAAAGCAGATGAAGCGGCAATTTCAAATGGATCCGCACAACCAGACGATGCAATGGAACAAGAAGTCCAACCTATATCAAGGATTGAAAGTAAAGATGAAGTTGAAGTGGTTCCTCCACAAATAATTGAACCACCTAAAAAAAGGAAATTCGAGGATATTGAACTGGTAAGATTGACAAGTACTATTGGAAACCAATTTTTTTTTTCTTTTTCTTTTTTCATTTTTGTTTTTGTTTTTGTACTAACGACATGTGTCATTTTTAGGATACCGCCGAACCGTTCACACCGTATATTTCGCCATTACGACGATTTTATTCATTTGTATTTAGTCCGATGTTTACAAAAGAAGTCAAAGGAGGGTTTGGCTCGTTAACTTATTCATTCAAACCGACTAAGGATGGAATAATACGATCACCGCAAGACATAACAAGGGACCCTCAAAAATTGGTAAGTGATATTGCACGAGCATATGTAGGTGATACGCCAGAACAAGTTGAATCATATCGTCAGGAATTACTAGAATTTTTAAAGAAAAATGAATCGGATAGTAGTAATACTCAGCAAGAAACATTGGCAAGATTATTAACAGATTTTCGAAGAGAAAGAAGTAAGCCTGATAAGTTTCTTGATTGGCATAAGTTTGAATATATTAAAAATGAAACTTGAAATACCCCTTTGTATGTTACCCTTTAAGTACCATAATTTAATTTCACTTGCTTGTCATTATTTACTTCACTGTTTTTTTTTTCCACATTTTTTGGAGCATCCTCGTATATAGCATACAGTAATATTTATTAACCTGATCATGAACTTCGTCCTAATAACGGTTCGTTTTACCGCTGAATTGTATCGGCAGATACATATGATGATATTTATTTATTTATTTATATTTAGTTATACATCCTACTCATTGTCAAACGGCGATTCCGTATCATCCAACCGTTTGTAAGACGAATTTGATGACTTCTTGAATCCGAACAGCTTGCTAAAAAAACCCCCTTCATTTTCTTGTGGCTTTGGTCTATCTAACCCTGGGAAAGCTGGGACAGCCGGAGGATAAAGGCTAGCACCACCCAAAGGCGATCCAGGTGCACCTGAAATGAAATTGTTGCTGCCACTATACGACCTTTGTGATCTTGCGACTGCCGCTGCAGATGGTTGGACCGTTACCGAGTTCGTTACACCGATTGTTGATACTGGAGCAGGGGTAGCAACAAGACTAGGTGACGTTGCCGACGATGCGGCAGCAGCGGCTGATGAAGCAGCAGCAGCGGCCGCCGATACTATTGAACTGGATGTTGCCAATGTAGCTTCTTCATCTCCGCCTAGCAATGATTGAGTATCAGTCGAAGCGGACCGTATTGACCTATCGCCAAATAGCGAGTCCATATCTTCTAATTGAACACCCATAGTCTCAGGGTAAGCGAAATATACCACCACAAACGCGCATACACAAAAGAATGCATGTAATAGGTACAGTCGCCATGTAATGAGATCCATAAGAATAGGAGTCATTTCACCAACCAGCCAGTTAAATGCCCAATTGGATGCAGTAGCTAATGACGCTCCTTTAGCCCTTACTGATAACGGCATGATTTCACTTGGGTATAACCATGGGATTGGTCCCCATGAATATCCAAAAAAGGCATTGAATATAATGACAAAGATAACAACAAGAGTAGGTGTATATGACAATTGAAGATAAAGGAAGTACGAGATCAAACTTAACGAAATAGCCATAACAACTGCTCCGGAAAGTAATATAAATCTTCTACCCCATTTATCTGAAAGATACCAAGGTGGCAATGTTGATAGTACGTATACTATCCCATTAATACCCGACATTAAAATCGCATCACGACCAACCCAACCTGCCTTTTCAAACAATAATGGGGCATAATACGATATAATGTTAATACCAACAAGTTGAGCAAATGCTTGTGATGACATGGCAATGAGTACTCTTTTCTTATACTTTCTCCACATATCACGGTAAGATCTCTCTCCTTCCAATCTATGTAATAGCACTGTTTCCTTAATATCTCTAAATTCTTGTCTTGCCTTGGGATTATATACATCACCACCACCATGTAGATTTGCAATAACGATCATCCCTTCTTCGTCAAAGTCATTATCCAAAAGCCATCGAGGAGTTTCTGCAATTATAAAAGATCCTAGCACTAACAAAAACCCCATAATACATTGTAAGAATAAAGGTAGTCGCCATGCATAATCACTTTCAATGAAACTACATCCATAATCTACCCATACTGATGATGTATATCCCAAAATATTTCCAGTGAACTCTATACATGCAAATTTACCTCTGTTATGTGGAGGTGATATTTCTGATTGATAAACTGGAACAATAGCTGATAACATACCAACTCCTAACCCCGATATAACTCTACCAATAATCATCATAATCATTCCATTGGCAAAAGATTGAAATGCTCCTCCAACCACAAAAATTATAGCTCCATATAGAATTGTAAGTCGTCGACCTATTATATCGCCTATTCGACCTACCATTAACGAAGATATAAATGCACCAATCTCCAATATGGCTACCATTGTACCTAACTCAGCACTAGTAGGTTGATTGAAATAGTCCTTAAAGTGAACGCCTGTTATTATTCCCGACATTACCCCTTGGTCGTATCCAAATAAAAACACTCCTAAACTTACAAAAACACTGGTGAAGTATAATAAGGGTTTCCCCGTTAATCCACCATCTCTGCTTTTACCACCCGTCATAATGAAGCCTATTATTTTATCACCACGACTAGGAATTTGTTTAATGGGTTGCGGTATGAAAATCTCAAAATTAGTTTTCCGACCGTGAGTAGATGTTTGTCTATGTCGTAATACTTCACTATCGTCAATATCTAATTCCTCTAATCTGAGAAACTTCTCCTCCTCGTCCTCCTCCTCCCCAGAAGTTTCGTAGCTGTTCCGATAACTTTTCTCCGTGGGACCGTTGTTTGCTACCGCTATATATGATGACGAACTCAACTCAGAGCTATGAACGTCAGGTAGGGGCAAGTCAAGGTCCGAGGAACTTGAAGAACGGCGTGATGAAGTCAAAACAATTGTGGTTTACCCCCCGATAGGGCAAAATAGTGATAAGTTCGCTGGTAGTGCCAGTTGTACTAGTAATTTACACCCCACAGAAAGCCCAAGTCTGTGTTTGACGCGTTTCTTATAAGGAGAAGCACATGTATCTAGCTTTTGTTAGCACTTGCAGATGATGGAAAAAGGCTTGGCCGAAAGTTCGAACGCGCGTTACTTACTGTCGTGAGTACGTATCTTAGATAGCCCCACAAAGCATGAATTGAGAAGTCTTGTTGTTGTTTCTCCTAAAGGTCCAGATGTGTAGCCAATGAGAAACGCTCGTTAGTGTGTTATTCAAATTATGGCTGAGTGGATAATATGGATATTGTGGTCTAATGTTATTCGTGGAGAAGAAGAAAAGGTTAAAAACGGTCTGCGACAGATAAAGGTGCGATGAGTGTTATCTTCAGGTACTAAAATAAACGTTTACAACAGTTATGTAAAAACTGTGCCGCCGTTTTCGATGACGTCGTGTACGTACACACTATTTGTATAACTATCGTGTAGCCCACACTATATAACTGTGGAGAGAACTGTGGAGTAATTACACAATGCCATTTGGGACAATATTGAATATTATTGATGAACAGCCGTTTGATTCAACACACATTTAGCTGGACCCGCTATTCACCATTTGAAGAATACCCAGTAGTTTCCAGACATAGAGGTTCAAATTATAGATACGCCTATATATCACGCTATAAATTTCTATTAGATCCCCATTATCCATCACTTGGCCTTTGCTTCAACTTCTGCCTTAGCCTGAGCCTTGGCCTTGGAGCCCTTAATATAAGACTCAAGGAAAAACATGACAAACAAATAGGTCAATGGGGCAAGATATCCAATGATGAATGCAAGGGCAAACGATTGTCCCGAGTCAACGATACACGCCGAATACTGCATACGCTGTTCATTAAAATAGTAAACAAATAAATGCAATGCGGCCAGCGAGCCTCCAAAAACAAACTGACAGATCTGAGCAGTAGTCAAGCTTTGTTTAACAATCTTGGGCACTTTGATCTTCAAAGCTGACAGTGTGTAGTAAAAATACATAATGGTATGGATCAAGGAATTGAACACTACAAACACCCAAATGGGAGGTGAAGCATATCGAATTCCTGTCCACATAGAAAGCATGGCACCAGCATGATGATATGTTTGCAACAAAGATGATTGCCGGCCCTTCGCAAGAATAATGATGGTATCAACGACCTCGTAAAATTTTGACAAGTAGAAAAAGAACCCATAAAAGCTAAGTCCGTTGGTCCAAATCCCATGGTCACTGTCACAGAGAGCCGTCCATAATCCTCTTCTTCGACCAAAACTATTAGTGGAAAGTGATAGTCGAATAATGGAGCTAGTCATGCCAACGCATGTCCAAGCAGAATAAACGCATAAGCCAATATTATGTGCCAATACAAAGAACTTGAACCACTTTGTTTTACATATAGACAATGGCTCTTTGCTAGTTTTTCGAATATTATTTGCGAAATGAACTGAAGTGGCATATATGGCTGCAATGGCTATGGGCACCCTCACATCCATAAAAAAATTGAAGTACTCAGCAAATAGCGAGCCCTCTGGAGGTCCACTGGGAATGGCTAGTCCTGTTGGCCATCTAAAAATGCCCTTAGGAGGCTTCGACAGATAAGACAAGGGATAATTGGTCCCGTTAGCCCAAGCTTCACCTTCCATTAGTTGATTGATTTGGGGTAAGACTTATAACCAAGGGAAAAGAAAAGCCGCCAAAAAAAGCTAGAAAACTGATTAAACTTTTGGATCCGTTATGATAATAACAAGAATCTTGAGAAAATGTCTCAGAACTGAGTTTAGAAACTGCCGAGAAATCAAAGAATGATGCGAGATTTGCTTCGACCAATGAGGTATTAAAGGCAGCCAATGATAGTTGTTGCTATGAGACTGATAAATTCCCCGTTGAAAGCAGAAACAGAGAAATATGAAGCAGTTTTCCAATAGAATTATCCACTACCAAGCCAAACCAAGAAAAAAAATGAAAAAAAGACAACTACCGACGCTTGGAAAACTGGTACAAATGCCAGTTGCTAAGAAACAAACAATTTATAATTAGGATTTGATGAGACAAATCCAGTGAGTGGAAGTAGGTTTATAAACATCGGAAACTTTAATTTCACTGCAGTTGGCAAGCCGATCTGCCGAGACGCCAAACAAAACCCAAAAGAAAAAAAAAAAGTTTTTTGTTGTTGTTGGGGAGACGCGACTGTTGAGATAAACCTTCATCGGTCCTAGCGTTGATTCACCTATTGCCGACGTCGGCATCGACGATACGCTCGAGGCTCGAGCTCGACAGTACTACATGTAGCTACTACCGTACGCGTAACTACGAACCCCGGCCCAGCTAAAGGATTTTATGTTAGACTGCAATGCCGACAACATTAATTAATTCTGCATTAATATTAGTATACTTATGTTATACGAAATAAATAATGGGAGAGAAAGACTAGGAGAAGAAATACTCACTGTCAAGTACCTCCTCAACTTTGTAGACTCCCTTCTTGGGCAACGTGGGAAGCTTTAAAGGCGTTATCGCAGTAGTCGAAGACCCACCACCATCTTCAAAGGACTGTGTGGCAGTAACATCAGCAGAAGTCAATGGCTCACTCCTATCATGAATCTCGTACTCTCTTCTTAGTTCCTCCAGTAGAATTGCACCTGAATTGAGTGTAGATTTCTTTGGAAACCCTCTTCTAATTTGTTCAATCTTTTCCACAGCATCTGGATACTTCTCATTAGAGATACTGATCTTACTGAAATAGCCCCTGTATCTAGTTTCCAGCTCTTTCACCAGATTCTCCATAACGTTCACTTTGGCGTATAAGTCAACGAATTGTTGACGTAATATTACACTCATCTCGTCGACGTCAGAAGCATGTGTCCAGAAACTATCATGCACCGATGCAAACGTTATCCCCTTTTCATAACACTTAGAGCAGGTCATAAACATATGAGTTGAGTCAAGACTATGTATAAAGTTGGGGGCAACTCCTTGTTTTTGTTTTCTCAGGTTGACAAGCTTTGTGAAATTCGGATGAAACTTTTTTTTAAATTGTTGCAAAGCTGTATTCATTTGAACTGTTCGGACTTCATAATATGGCTGGATCACTGGTAACCCCAAAGGAGTTGTCCATATCATTGGAACAACTCGTTTCCAAGTCCAGCTGGGCCCCAGATTATTACTAATGTCTTGAGAACGTCTGATCTCGTCATACCTCAATGATTGACAGATCTTATCAACACTTTCCACCAACCATGATTTAATTTCATTAGCCCCAAAAAATAATCTATCAAGTACTAATGATATCTTGGTCGCAATCAACGCTGCTTGCTCTTCCATATTATCGCTCTCGCCATAAAGTGACTCCAACTTATTCATAATTTGACGTTTCATGCCATATTCAGTTACCCCATATACACTAGTCATAACCGGTTGTTTTACCACACGCCTAACGACTTTTCCTTTTAGCGACACAGATAAGTCATCATCGTCACTATCTATTTCTTCTTGCACCATTTTAGCTACCCTTGTGTAAATGTCTCTAGGTTCAGTCTGGTTAGCTCGCATATTAACTTGATCAGCTCCCTCTATATCACCCCCCAACGCGGCATAATGCTGTAATCCATTACAAGACCCATCCTGGTAAACAGCTAATCTTGATCTGAAAGTTTTAGGAAATTTTATAGCATCAGCAAGCTCGAAACATGCAGCAAGTGTTTGAAAAGGCGATTCTGCTTTTTTCCACCAATCATTTTCTAATGGGTTCTCAGAACAAGCAATTATATTTTCTAGATTCTCTTCAGTAAATTGTTCTCTTGCATCGTGGGACATCTTATCCACCCCATAAACATTAGCCAAATGTATTTTAAGCCATTTCAACCCATTTTTACCTAAGGGTTTCCCATACCAGAACTGGAATAAAGATCGTATGGAATCTTGACTTAAATGTGAAAATGAGCAGCTAGGGTAGGCACGGCCTCTAAAATCAACCTGGTAAGGAAGATAAAATCGGTCTCCATGTTTACCAAACGCATTTGCAATATCAAGTATGACCCGATAATAGGACCGTAAGCCTAAAGCATTATTATATTCCTGGGTAGCGATAGTTAATTGTTTCTTATAGGAATATCTATCCAATTTATTCTGTGATTTCAACTCATTTAAACGATCAATATATGGTTGTACTGACCCTGGTATATCAAGAAATTTGTCACCCAGATCAAAATAATGGTTGATGACAGATAACACTCTCTTGTTAATCCCCCAAGCACAAGATGATAAATTATCAATAGCATTGAGAAACGGTGTAATTTTCTGATTTTCAAAAGATGCTCGAATATATTTTTCGTTTTCGGGTATATTTTGATTAGTCACTAATGGTAACGGATTATAATAATAGCCTCCTTGATTATATTGAAACCAAGGCTTGGGCATCACCAGCATCGGTAAGTGAATATCAGGTAGAAGGTTGTCCTTCGAAAATACTCTTGATATCGTTGGATCAACTTTGATTGAACTGACATATTGACCACTAATATTAGAAGCAGTATATGTACGCCAAAATACTGGTCGTCTTCTGGCAAAGCTTCCAGTATTTAATCCCGGTACTTCATATTTCAGAACTTCAATGGCTACTTTTAGCAAGTATGAACCAATTTCAAGGTACTCCTTTTCACCTAGTTTGTCCACTCCAGCAATATCCCAATACCTCAAAGAATACGAGCTAGTGAATTGGCCCGATACTTTATTTCCATTAAGCCGTCTATTATACTTTTGAGCTACAACCTTAGCAAATAAATCCTCAATAGCCTTGCCTAAACGGGTGGCAACACTAACTGAATGTTCTTCAAAACTAGTATCTCCATTCAAAGCCTTGATAGCAAACGACATCATGTTATATGATACGGCTTCGGCGATCTTAGAGTTACCAAGAGTATCTAAGTAAATATCATAGTCAGTCATTTCATCTAACCCATGTTCAGTAAACCATTTCTCTAAATCGTCTCTCCATTGCCATAGCAAATGGGAAATGCTACCATGGTCAATTTCAGTTACGACTTGATCTATTCCTGGGCGTTGTTCAAGCACTTGCTCCCTACTTTGGTTAAATTCTTCATAGATCCTCTCAAATTTCTTTCTCCCTTCCTCGTCTAGGCCGTCATATATATCTCTATAGTCCATCGAATGGTCACCCACTGGTGCTCGTTGGTCCATTACCTGCAGCTTTTTAAATAAATAATCATGTGAATCAATATCAACCGTCTTGCCGCTAAATAATTGCTTACCAGCAACGTCAGTCTTGGGGTCCTTCTCAATAAGCTCGATCAACTGGCGCTCGCCCTCATTTATAAGCACCCTCTGCCTAAATACCACGTCTTTATTGATCCCCATGGCATCCAATCTCCCCATAATCTGTAATACTAGTGCATTACGCTTATTGGTATCCTCCAACTCACATAAGCAATGCAAAACGAATGCAACTGACTGTGCGGGCACTTTCGGTGTTCGGTATTTGTCTCTAAACTCAACCAATAGCGCGACTTGTTGCTCGACTGGTGTCAAGGCAAGCAAAGCGTTGAAACAGGATATAAATACTTCAAATGTCGAGTGTCGCTTAAGTGACTGCAATACCTTAGAAGTCTCATTTGGCTTATTTTGATTTAATAGCACGTTGAATTCGCGTACCAACTCGTCTCCTTGCACGTATCGATCATTATACTGGCTTGGCCCTTCATAAGGATATAGAATAGTCCAGGGACAATCAGTAGATTTATGCCGATAAAAGATGGATCTGTTTCGTTTAATGCCCAACCTCACAATGCGTCTAACACCCTGTAATATCATTGACCATTGACAATCCTATTGTTCAAGTCAGATGCCCTTTAATTTGATTTGTGGCCATAACAAGCTCTAGAATATTTTGAGTAAAATATATTCGGCAATAATCGGCTACTTGTATATACTAATATTATTATAATTATACTGTATAGCTAGTAGTAGATCTAGAGATCCACTTTTATTTGAAAATCGGTTACAAAGAAAATATGATGTTAGTGCGGCTGTTATCGATATCTCAATTTATGAGTCTATAACGGACGCGTACAAAAACGCGCCCACGCGTATACGTATGATATACAGATCTACCAATTGCAAATAGTTTCCTGGGTTAACCGTTTAAGGGTTTTACAATATATTCTATCGCATATTTTTATTATTGCGTATATATACACTTAATTTTGAAAAGTTAACCGTTCCAGACTTTGCACGTTATCAGCCATTGAATACCGGTGGTATAAATAGGGCCCCTACTCAAGCCTTGGCCTCGGTCTGATTTCATAACAAACTGCGCGAAGCATGTACGCGTGTTATGGACAAACCGATGTATCACGGCTAGTCTAGTACTGTTTATAGGGCAGGCTGTGTACATCTTGCCGAAAAGACTATCAATTACTAACTAACTACATAGGATTGTGGCAGTGTATATAACGACTGTTATTGCCAAAAATAATTACCCTTACTACTTTGAGAAACCCTTGAACGATGCATTGCGCTTAGAAGAATACAAAGATGAAGATTCATCTTTAACTGCTCGTCTATTTTTTTCAATCAGCATTGCGCATTTACTACCCCATTTGGATCCTCGAAGTGATACCATATGTTTCTTCATTTTAACTGTAATCAAATCCTTTTGCTCCTGTGTTCCTTGTTGTAATAGATATTGTATGAGATAATTCCCATTTGCATCTGATGCAACTATATTGTTAATGTTCTGGGGTTTAGACAGAAAAGAAATGAAGTTACTTACTATCGATAAGAGGAATTCGAGTTCTATCAGAAGGCTTTTGAACTACTCGTTCAAGAAAGGCCTGGTTGATGTCCACATCACCCAATTTCAACATTTTTTCCACTGCTTTGGAAGCAAACTGATCCACACTATACTCAGGTGACATTCTGATCACTTCGCTCACAACCAAACTACGGTACGGTTCAGAGGCATGTTCAACCAAATGCTGAATAACCCAGTTTCCCCAGCGGCCTTTGATAACCGTGTCCAAATTAAGAATGATTTCGTCCATGCAGGGCTTTTTATCTGCATCGGTACAATTCTCAAACACGTTTTGTACAACCAATGACCCAGTTTCTCCCAATGCTACAGAAACCCATGAACCTTTCAAAGCTTCATTTACTTCATTCATGAATGTAGGGGGAATACTAGACAATCTGAGTTCAAACAGCTTTTGCCAAACATGACAAGCATACCTATGTTCGATTGTTTCTCTGACAGAGCACAGCATCTCATTGATAATTTTTGTTTTGGTCCCAGGGTCAGCACAATCCAGAGCCTTCTGTACAACATGACATCCAAAGGGATCCTGAGACAAATAAGCAACCTTACCAAGCAATCCTGAAGCAAGTTTATAAATTTGTTCAGGTGATCCATATTCAAATGACCGCTGTACTAAAAAATTACCGAATCTATTCACCATAAGAGGTAAACATTTTTTTGCAACACTCGAAATAATCCCTGCCTTTTGACTGGCACTACAATTTTTCAACTTTTGTTGCAAAAATATTGAGGCCTGTTGGTCATTATCAATAACAATTCGATCAACAATCATCTAAATGGTTAGTTTTAAATGGGGTAACCAACAAAAAAAAACAGGAAATAAGAATAAAAAGCAATACTAACAGTCCAATTGCATGATGTGGTTCTTTCCAATAATTTGCGGTAGTTGAGTGGTTCGTTGTAGACTTTGATTGGGTAATACACTTCGGTAGATCCAGGAATGGTAGCCAACTGTTTAGAATCAATATTGTCGGGTTCTTCAGACCAATTGTCATCCTTATTTCCAAGGCCTGGAGGATAAACGCTAGGAGATATTGTGCGGTTCCATGCCTTGAATGAAGAAGTATCTTGGTTCCAAATATTCTCTGACCCTAATGGTGAGGTAAACCCCATTGATGAAGAAGATAAAGGAGCAGAGTTTGGTGATGGCAAAGTGGATATTGACGAATTGGAAGACACGGGAGAAGGGTCCACTGAAAAAATACGGCGACTAGCTGATTCTTTCTTAATGGTCTCATCAATTGTCATTTGGGAATTCTGGCCACGAGCTCGGTCCAATTCATTAAGCTTGTCAGTAATAGTATCATTCTTGACCAATGGTGACGTCAAGAAGGGGTTTTGGTTAGGCATTAAACTAGGTATAAATGGGGTAGTCGTTCCAGCAGATTCTGTCAAGTTTGGCATCGCATTATCAGCATTTCCATTCTCCGGGAATGGTGCTTCATTAATTGCATAGGGCAAATTCGGGTGGGACCTAGTTGGCCATCTCCCCAAACTGGGATTGAACTTGGGCAGGCCAGTGTTTGTAGAGGGTCTCATCCAACCATTAAGTCTAGAAGTGCTAGTGGGCTGTAATGGTCTATGGAACGAATCGTCAGACTTGTTAGAATCAAGCGCCAACGAAATTTTCCTTTTAAACTCCTCTTTAATATCTGAGGGGCTCTTCTCGGTTGAATTGATGCTATCTTCATCACAGAGGTCATCAATCATCTTTGAAGCCTGTTGAAGCTGATGTTTATCCATAGTTTCATCCATTAGCGCCAGTGAAAATCCAAGGAATACAGGCTCAATTCGGATATACTTGGTGTGGCTTTTTTAATACTGCGAACACTAATACAAGTCGCAGTATCCAGCTGGTTCTATTTCGTATCCCAATATAGTGTTTTGGCAAAATGAATGACGCTTGAATTAAATGTTTACTGTTTGCATTAAAGAAAACAAATCTACTTGAACGTTACAATTGTTTATTTACAGTTAATATATTCAAAATTTGGGGTTAACATTAACGTTATGCGCACCTCATCGGTGATCGCCCTGGTTAGTACGTAGTAACTTCAGGGCTCGGGCATTAATTAATTATTCTTGAGCTCGCATTATGGCTTACTGAGGATCTTATCAAAAGCCGGAATCAAAGACTGGGCTAATGCGAAACTGAAAACAAGCTTAGGTCCAGTAGTGAGTAACTTTGGAACGACACCCTTGAAAAATGCAGTGAACCCTTCATTCTTGACCATATTCTTAATAATGGTGACACCTGATTCTGGATTCTCAAAGTTTCTGTTTTGAATTCTAGTCTTAATAACATCTAATGGTGCAGATACAATTAAAGAGGCAGATGCTCCAAAAATTGAAGATACAAAGTTCTGGGTCCATGTAGCCTTGGTGTAATCATTAAGCTTGAAAAGGTATTCTTTAGCAAATGCAGACCCACCAAACAAAGCAAAACTTCCTGGAGCATTTCTAGCAGCAGTCCAACCCCATCCTCTATATAATCCAAAGCCTTCATCAGAAATGATCTTAAAAAAGCCTCTACCTCTAAAAGATTCAGGGTTTGTCTGACGCTTGATTTTCAAAACATCCAATGGAAGAAGGATGATTTCACCGATACCAATTAAACTACCAGCAGTAGCTGACATTATAGCTTTACCGGTCTTAGGACCAAAGGCATTTTCGAAATCATTTTTGAAATTTGCGGTCAAAAATTCGTTGGCAACAGGTTGTCCACCGTATTTATACACTCGTTGGAGCACCTTGTACCCTGCAGCGTATCCTAGACCTGGGAAAAGAGAAACTAGTCTTCTAGGAATAGAAGACTCCGCGTAATCCCTAAAAATAACTTTGTTAAGCTGTGAAGCAGAGGTAATCTATGTTGTTAGATGTATTCTTAGCCTCAAATGGGATTCGGCTTACCTTTGTATGATTACTCATTAACCGCTTTGCGGTAGTATCGACCTATACGTTAGTATCCACTTGCCGTACTTCGTACTTTTTAACCTAGACTTACTGGGTGGAATACAGCCAATTCTGCAATTCCAGCAGTAGCTACACTGTTAGATCCCCTCATTATGACTAATTCACATAAAGCATACCAGAACCAAGAACTCGAGCAGTCCCTGACTGCTTCGAGTCAGTATGAGAGTGAGCCATTGCTATACAAAAGTAAGATGTGGGCTTCTAGTCAAATTTCCTTTTGTGAAAGATTTTTCTTCTTCTTCCGGTTATCAGCGCCTGGAGAAATTTCAGCTGGTAGTGCACTTAAGTGTTAGAATCCCTATATTTACGTATACGTACAGGTGCGTAGCTAATTTGTTATCTGTGCTACGACGTTAAGTACTTATAACACCAAAGTGATTATCCCGATCAGTACTGTACAGTACAAATATTTTAAAGTGGTTATAAATTTCTTTGGCTAGCCTAGCCTCATGATCACAAATATTTAACACCATTGCAAATATTCGGGTTTCAAAAGTTTTGCCATCAAATAAATCCTCTTAGGCATTCGTCGTTTTCGAGAAATCCGCCTACTATCCTGTCATAGTCGTACTACTACGGGCCCTTGAGCCCTCGGATTGGACGTTTTCTGTATATTCTCTGTTTAGTTAGTGAGGTTGTTAGTTAGCATCCTTTGACGAAGAGATCTATCTGAGTGTTCTATCCCTCTGTATATCCAACATTCGGATACTCTTTTTGGAGGCATGTCCGCAGAAGGTGCTGAAGTCAAACAGGACTACGCTTCCTCGCTCGAGGAACTAACGTTCAACTCGAGGCCTATTATCATTAGTCTTACTGAAATAGCCCAAGAAAATATCGAATATGCAAAGGAAATATCGGATGCCATCAAGGAGTATATTGCAAAGGTAGGTATTTCGAGCTTCTAAAAAGGCAGATCAACTGAAACAACGACCTCTAACTATATAGACGACGCCCGCACGTAAACTCCCAGCTTTTTATCTATTAGACTCTGTGAGTAAGAATGTTGGGTCTCCATATACTCTTTTTTTCAGTAAAGGACTATTCGAGCTCTTTACTGAGACGTACACACTGGTTTCGGACCAAGTCCGCCAAAAGATGTATGAACTATTCGAAAGTTGGAAAGTCCCCTCACCAACTTCAGACGGGCCCTTATTTGCTGCTGATCCTATGAAACGGATCGATAGCTTTCTGGCTTTGGCAAGAGGCAGGCAGATGCAATTACGGCAGGATGAATTGAATCGTAGACAGTTTGAGCAACAGCAGCAACAGTATCAGCTACAGCAACAACAACAACAACAACAGCAGCAGCAACAGCAACAGCAGCAACAGAGGGCGTTTTATTCTGGTCCATCGGGAAATGGTACTCAAGATATGATGTTTCAAGCATCGCTTCTGGTTGAAGTAGACAAGCTTATAGATATGACGTCTCGAAGAAAAGCATTGGACCCGGTCAATCCTGATCCTGATATGCAGTTAGCTATATTGGGTCAATTGAAAACAGTTTTGTCTAGTCAACAGTTGCCAAATGACCAAACTATATCTATACGAAATCAATTAAATGAGTTTTACAAAAAAGAGAATGACAAGTTAGCAAGGTTGGGCGCTGCTCTGCCAAACTACATGAACGTACCGTTCCCTGGCTATCCCCCTATTCCTCCACAGCCTCAATATCCCACTAGTACTAATATGCTAGGAGGTATGGACCTATCTGCGTTGGCTGGTCTAACACAAAAACCTGCTCAGCAGTCAATACTGCCTAGTTCTTTGATTAGCTCATTGAAGAATGCCGGACTAATAAGCAAAGCAGTAATTGAGCTGAACAATGCCAGTTTGCAGAAACCCCATCCAGAGTTAATAGACGAGTTATATAATAATCTCCCTAATCAATGCGGAACTTGTGGTAAACGATTTGCGAATGACGAGAACGCGAAAAAGCTCCGACAAGCACATCTAGATTGGCATTTCCGCGTGAACAAGAAATTAAGAGAAGGCCAGGGTCAAAGTAGGTGTTGGTACATGCCTCAAGAAGACTGGATAAAATATAGAGATGAAGACGAAGTGTATGGTGTTGTTGAGGTCTCTACTAATGGTAACAGTAATGGTGAAACTAAAAATGGTACTGAGCCTAAGAAGGAGTCAATTGAGGAATTGAGAAAGAAGTACGTACTCGTACCCAGTGATAAGAAAAAGGCATCGTTACCCTGCCCAATATGTTTAGAAAAGTTTTCAAGTGTTTGGAATGATGATGCTGAGAATTGGGTTTGGATGAATGCAGTTGAGTATAAAAACAGAATTGTCCATGCCACTTGTTTATCCGAAGCACAACAATCCGGTAGCGACATTTTAAAGCATTTCGGTGAAAAGAAATCATCCACGCCATTGAATGGAAGTAATGCACCATCTATGACGCCAGTATTTCAGAAAAAGGCTGGCAGTACATTGCTAGCACCTAATATTGATCTTGCATCTATTTTGGCCAATGTGAAAAGGAAACGAGAGGACGACGAATCAGAGAATGATTCCGAGCCAAAAGTGAAAAAGGAGAAAACAGATAATTCTTAACCATGTAACACAGTATATATTCTACAGACTTTACGAACTTTTTATACAGGATCTATGCCTAATGGCGCATTTATTGGCCAAGACACTTAAGAATTGATGACCAGACATCACCGGGTTTCTGAGAAGCATCAACACTCTTCCAGATTCCTCTCTTCTTGTAGTACTCGACAACTGGGGCGGTTTGAGAATGGTAAGTGACCAATCTCTTTTTCAATGCTTCAGCATTATCATCAGACCTCTGAATCAACGGCTCACCGGTGATATCGTCAGTTTCAGGGGTCTTTGGAGGATTGAATACTCTATGGTAAGATCTTCCACTAGCAGGGTGAACCAATCGTCCAGTAATACGGTCAATCAATAACTGGTCATCAATCTTCAACTCAATGGCGTTTTTCAATGGAGTTTTTCTATTTTCCAACATGACATCCAATTTCTCGGCTTGAGGAATTGTTCGAGGGAAGCCATCCAAAATGAACCCTTTCTTACATTCGGCGTTTTTCTCCAATTCATCTTTAATCATACCGACCATGATTTCATCAGATACTAGCCCACCTTTGTCCATGATCTTCTTGGCCTCTTTACCCAACTCGGTCTGAGCCTTGACTTGGGCCCTCAACATATCACCAGTAGCCAAATGACAGGCACAGAACTTCTCCTTCAGATTAGGTGCCTGGGTTCCCTTTCCGGCCCCAGGAGGCCCAATCAAAACCATTCGAAGAGAGTAGGAATCATCTGATGAAGATTTAACTCCAAGCTTGGATTCGAGGTCAGCAACCTTGGCCTCGAGCTTCTTGACAACGTTCTTCAGTTCAGATACGTCGGACATGATCAATTGTTGTTAGCAAGTGTATAGCTTCGTTTGTTCCAGGATCAAATGAGTGAAAAACCTTAGAAACTTCTTCTGTGACGGTATATACGTACCGGTGTTGTGGAAAAAGTCGCGGTCTAATGGGATCTTACGATGTAGGTTTTTCAGCCGCGCAAGTTTTACAAAAATTTGACGATCATTAAAATTCTGAAAATTTCACCTACAGTAGCTAGGCCTATAGCTAGGTGTAATGTATATACCGGTACCGCGGCCGGATAATTATATAATACTTACGATACTGATAAGCTGATATAGTAAAATGGCTGGTGAAATGCCTGAATTGGCGGCAGATGCCGTTTTAAAGCAATCTAGAGATATCTCTAAAGAAGCGAGCGTGGTCAGTGGGATAGACTTTGATAAGCCAGAGTTTAAGGATGCTCGAGCCACTGATATCATTGCCGGCATGAGGAACATGGGATTCCAAGCCAGTTCTCTGTCAAAGGCCTGTGAGATTATTGACGAGATGAGGAACTGGCGAGGAGTTAATAAAGAGACAGGCAAAGAGGAGAAATGTACTATATTCTTGGGTTACACTTCTAACTTGATCTCATCCGGGTTGAGAAGTACTTTGAAGTATCTTGCTAAGAATAACCTGGTTTCAGCTATTGTCTCTACAGCTGGTGGGATAGAAGAAGATCTGATAAAATGCCTTGCTGACACCTATATGGGTGACTATACCCTCAAGGGAGAGAAATTACGAGAAGAGGGTTTAAATAGAATTGGTAATTTGATTGTGCCTAATGACAATTACTGCAAATTCGAAGAATGGATAATACCGATTTTTGATAAAATGCTGGAAGAACAAGAAGAAGCATTAAAGAAAGGTGGAATTGATGCTGCTAGTGATGCCGGTAGTGGTGCATGGTGGACACCATCCACTATGATTGACCGTTTGGGCAAAGAGATCAATAATGAAGAATCAGTACTTTATTGGTGTCACAAAAACAAGATCCCAGTATTCTGCCCTGCACTTACTGATGGTTCCATAGGAGACATGTTGTTTTTTCACACTTTCAAGGCTTCACCTAAGCAGATTCGGCTAGATATAGTTGCGGATATTAGGAAACTCAACTCGATGTCAATGGCCGCCCCACAAGCAGGAATGATTATTCTCGGAGGTGGATTGATCAAGCACCATATTGCCAATGCATGTTTAATGAGAAATGGTGCAGACTATGCTGTATATATCAATACCGGTCAGGAATATGATGGAAGCGATGCCGGTGCTCGACCAGATGAAGCCATTTCATGGGGTAAAATCAAATCAGATGCCAAAAACGTCAAAGTCTACGCAGATGTTACCACTGTATTCCCTCTTATTGTAGCTGCCACTTTTGCTAGTGGTCGCTGATCAAAATTCAGAGATACGTACTTGGACCTGGACTTGGGCTTGGTATCCCCAGGTAAAGCTAAACCATATAATTATGTAACATGTTAATATATATATATATATCTAAATTTATGTCCTTGATGCAACCTTTGGTTGCCATGCTTGAATTTTGGGTCTTGTAGTGCTATAAGTAACAAATGCGCCAGGTGTTCCTGTCAGGTTCTCATATACCTTAGCAACGGGATATGCTCTAACCGTCTTATTCTCTGGAGCCGTCTTGTTTGGAGGAGTGTCAACTCCATATCCTAACCAGAAGTGCCAGGCAGGCTCCACTTGTGATATATCTCCGTAATAATCTTTATATGCGACCCATCTTGTTCTTAAATGGATCTCATCTTCCTGGTTATTTTCATAAAACTTGTTACCATATGCATCGACACCAACCAATTTCCCGTATTTCGTGTCACCAATCCGGTTCAATTGCCGCAGATAGTCCCTTGGACCTACTCGAATGAAGTTGCGTATCGTTCGCAGTATTGACGACGACATTGCTGCTGTTTGTATTAAATTAAGTGAAAATCAATACAAATTGCAATGAATCGATTGGTTTATATATAAAGTTACCGGTAACGTTATAACGTTAACGTTAACGTACGTTATTGCATTTGTATATATCTAATTATTGTGCAAGGCTCAAAATGCTCGATCAGTCACGTGCGTATATCACGTGCCATAAGCTGACTTCCAACTTTACTGTATGGTTAGCTGCGGTACTCGAATTCCTACAGGTTTATAACTAAGACGCCACTTCCAAAGGGTTGAAATTCTTTACGAGGTACAAGGAACCCTTCGGTCTACTAGGAAGAAGGATCTTAGTTGATTCGCAATAATTCTCAGGCTGTTTAGTATTTTCTTCTAAAAAACGGCCTCGACGGGTAATAATGTGACATCTCAACTACAACGAAACCTATGTCATATAGGGCCCTTTGGGTAACAGATCACTACCGCTGAATATAAATAGCCCTGATCCCCGTCCCTTGTCTTTCCTTTATCTTGTTTACTCTTCTGTGGACCTTGGAAAATTACATTTTGACCTTTGACCATGAACAACAAAACCAACCAGGTACGTAACTTCCTTCGAACTATGAACTATCATATTTCGAACTAACATCTAGACTATGTCTCGCCAGAACAATTCTAGCTCTTCTTCGTCTTCTTCGCCTGGAAGCAATGGCGCTGCCATTTCTCCGCTAACTCCTACCTCCATGACAAGTGCCTCGTCCAAGTTCCATCCTACTCATACCTTGAGCAGATACGCTTCTTCACCCGCTTTGAACACTGGTACCAGTGGTGCTAATGGAACTCCCAGTGTGCTGGGATCCGGGTTTTACCCCGCACTTTCACCCAAAGCCTCGTTTGATTCCATCACCTCGGTTGGGTCAATCGGTAGTAACTCGTCAGGACCTTGGTCCACCACTTCTTATGGCAGTTACAACCTACCTATTGGTCACCAGCAATTGCAAGACTCGACCAATGGTTCAGGCTATCGCAACAGCTTGTTGTTCAGTGATGATTACTCTGATAATTTGACTTATCCTAAATACGTCACCGAAAATAATGCGCCCATTCGCCACAAGTCTATGGATTATGCCACTGTTGCAGCATCTAATCCTGATGGACAGGGTTTACTTAGATATGACTCCAGGTCAGCCACCCCGAAGACTGTAAACTCTAACAAGCCCGGCCAATCCCAGTCTCAGTCTAAGCAGCAGCAGCAACAACAGCAACAACAACAGCAACAATATTCGAAAAATAACTCTACTATTGACACATCAATGGATTCAGCCATGAAAAACATGGGACGCGTTTTAGAGGAAAAAGAGCAGGAAATCTCTGACCTCAAGACAGAATTAGAAATCGTTTTTACCGCGTTGACAATAACCGGTACCACTTTGAACTCCAATGGTGGTCGAAACAAGACGCCCTCGGGAAATTCCCGCTCGAGCTACCTCTCCAACAATAAAATGGACGCACAAGAGGTAGCTCATCGTATCCTAGTCCGTCTTCGGACTCTAAAAGAAGAGAACGATCATTTGGCGGAGATTTTTTCTCAGAGTTATGCAGCAGAACGCGAACTCGAGTTGGAACGACTTCGTCGTGAGAACATGTTATTAAAGGAGAAACTTGAAGGTGACTTTAACAATATTCACGCCAAAAGTCTGGAAAAATTGATCAATTAATCATACTCATATTTTGTTTATTCACATAGTAATCGCCGTTAATCATATTAAGTCATTTATTCCAAATAGTTATTCAATAAATATTAATTATCTGTTTACCTTTAACTCTGTGAATGCATGCTGAAGTCTTTGGTCCGGATATTCTGTATCCTCGGTATAAGTATAAAATCCAATTCTGAAATCCTTACCTGTCCATGATAAAACTCTTGGAATCTCATTTTCTCCCTCGACCCAAGCAGCGCCTTGGATACTACCAACTTCAGTACTTTCATGCAGTTGAGGGGCCTGTTGATCGTTAGAGTCCCAAGTACCAAAACTTCTACAATTCTGGGGAACGATCAATAAAACTCCAGTTGTTGACCATGAAATACGGGTAACGGGATACAAATGATTGAATATTGCTAGTAACTGAATAGCCTGAACATCTTTTATCGACCATATCCAAACAATGTGAGGCATATCCTCTGTCTGGACCGCTAAATAACTACCGTCGCTTGAAATTTCAAGTTTACTTATGGTTGGTTGTTTGCTTAAACGTACAGGCCTAAACGGTAACCGCGTAATTTGCAAATAATAAGGTGGCTCATACGAGCTACCCTCATGTTGCTGCCATATATTCACTTCTTGGTTTACAGACCCATGAGACATTACTGATAGAACCTGGAAAGATAATGTACTAAGAATAGATACGTGACCGTCATAATCTCCTAGAACTAAAAACTCCTCGTCATCGCTTGTAGCTACCCATTGCATGGTACTATATCCCAGATGTGGATCGTGGTCTTCCCTTTCATACTTGTTAATAAGCGTACCATCACAAGCCCATACCACTACCTTTGCACCATTAACTGGTGAATCAACACCAGCTAAGAATAACCCCGACGGTGACCACTTCACAGTGCTAGCATCTAAAACTTCTTGCAACACAAACCCGTCGACATCCAATTCACCATTTTCACTCAATTTAAGAACATTCATAATATCTTTGTTTTCAGGCCGGCTAACAATCCCGAATGAGTTGAAATCACGGTGCTCGATATAGGATTCCTTAGGCGCACTTATTTCATGCTCAATTCCGTTATCAGAGACTATAGCTACTCGCAATCCGTCAGCCTGAAATAAACAGAGCCTCACCACTTGGTTTTCTTCTGGTCCGTTACCAACAACCGCCTCCGATTGAAATCTGGTAGATATCCAACATACTCGAGCGATCTGGTTAACTGTACCAGGAGGTATTCGAATTTCCGCAGTTTTCTTATCATCCTGTCCCCATGCAAATACATATACCAGTATAACATCTTCACCTACCACAGCTAACCGGTCTTCGCAGTTCTCCCCATCGGTAATACAAGTATCCCAAACCAGTTTAATCGAACTCAGAGAAATGCCAGATGGTAAATTTATAATACTTCTGCTCGCAAAAGTTCGTACATTCCGTATAACAAGAGTGTTTCCGGTAACATAAGCTACATACTTTCCAGACCCTGATATCCGCGGTGGTTGGTTCGTCGAATAAGAATAGTTCCTCGAAAAGTCCATGTTTACAAATTAAACTAAATTGAACATTGACGCGTGATCATGAAACTTTATAAATCAGCGTTGCAATTGGCATACGTATACGTACCGCGCCAGGATATCGATATTATGTATCCGCACGTACGTACTTACACGCGTAATCTACGCGTAAAATGGAAATTACCTCGGAGCTCCGGTAAATTTTCTTCAATCAATCAATATCACGACCTGTTTTTGTTAATATTCAAAACCTTTATTTATTATATACAAATATGCTACTATACCCTGGTTAGTTCAATTCGCGTCTCTTCTTGACAGCATTGGCTAGGTCTGTCAATACTTGTTCAGTGGTTTCCCAACTAATACATGCGTCTGTAATTGAAACTCCATACTTGAGATTGTTTTTACCACCTTCAGATTCTGGTGGAACGTCTTGTCTGCCTTCGTTAATATTGGACTCAATCATAACTCCGCAAATTGTCTTGTTGCCACTAATCAGCTGTTCGCAGACCGCTTGAGCTACTTTAGGCTGATTTCGGAAGTCTTTATTTGAATTACCATGAGAACAGTCAACCATTATCCTTGGTCCTGGCCTTTCCTCTGACATGAGACCTATCTTTTGGAGCTTTTCAGCAGCCTCGTTAACTGATTTGGTATCATAATTAGTACCCTTCTTGCCACCTCTCAAGATAACAAAGCAATCTTCGTTACCGTCGGTGCCAACAATTGCAACAACACCTGGCTTTGTGACTGATAGAAAATGATGAGGGCTTGCAGCGGCTCTAAGCGCATCGACGGCTACATCTAAAGTACCATCAGTACCATTCTTGAACCCTACAGGGAATGAAAGTCCTGATGCTAATTCTCTATGAAGTTGAGATTCGGTTGTTCGTGCACCAATAGCGCCCAATGAAAACAAATCAGCCAAGAATTGAGGCGAGATAGTATCCAGCATCTCACCAGCAATTGGCAGCTGTTCAGTCAATCTGACAAAAAGCCCACGAGCAATTCGAAGACCTTTGTTTATCTTGAAGGACCCATCAATATCGGGATCATTAATCAAACCTTTCCAGCCGACAGTTGTTCTTGGCTTTTCAAGATAAGCTCTCATTACAATCTGTAATTCGCCATTTAATTTCTTTTCTAAAGCTGATAATTTCTGGCAGTACTCCAGAGCTGCATCAGGATCATGAATGGAACAAGGGCCAACTACAACTATAAGCCTATCATCTTTCCCATTCAAAATGTCACAAACAGCTTCCCTACCACGGATAATGTTTTGTTGTGATTTCTCCGTCAAAGGTAGTTCATGCTGAAGAAGATCCGGAGGAGTCAAAGGATCATATCCTCGAACTAGAAGATAAGTTAGCATGATATAATCACTAAAAGAGCAAAAAAACAAAAAGAAACCGGCAGAAAGCCAAGTTAATATTTACCTCGAAAATGGTCAAAGTCTGTGAATCTTATATGACTCAGCAGACTCCGGTAAATAAGAAAGCGAGTAAGTCGATAGCGCATACTTCTCCAATCTTCCGGACGAGTCCTATCTCCTACATGAGGATTATCAATGAACATCTTATTGCCCGTTGCGACCTAGAATAATTAGACATGTAAATAAACGAGGATTAAATAGACAATTTGACCAATATCAGGAACTAGAATAAGCTTTTAAGTGGTGCCGCTAAAAATGTGCCAATCCTGTTAAAATTAATGAAGTCTATACCAAGTTGAGTCAATTCAATTTGGTGATTCGCTTAACCAGCGTGCAATCAAAATTATCCGCCGCGCGGACAAACCAAGTCCACAAATGGCAGTTTATCCTAGAACTACACATGAGGCAGTGGGCTCAATCTAACGCAATCACTCGCTTGTCCATTACCCACGAAGTAATGCCACAAATGCTCATCAAGCTCCCAAAAGTGGTGAATTTAGTCATATTTTATCAGATCAAAGTCCCACACTTACAACCATTGTAACCAAAAATATAGAAGATTTTTTGCGTGTGTATATGAAAGTTTCTGTTTCCCCTAATGTTTCGAGAATGAGGAGGAAGGCCTTCCAGTAACGTTCTCTCAAGGCTGGGACTAGAGAAAAGCTATTGACGAAACTGGTAAAAATATATTTAGTCAAAAAATTTAATCATCGCACATGTGCATGCAATTGCCTAATATAATTTATGTGTGATTTTAGCTAACGCTCATTAGTTAACTCGGACCTAACCCCAGAAATTTTTGCTAGCTTACATTGCAATTAATCCGGTACGTAGTTATAGGAAACTTCGATCAGTTCTTCCGGGTAATTACTACTAACTTTATCACCTTCTAGCTGGATAGTACGCGTACGTATAACGTTAACGTATAAGCTTAAGTTATACGTATATATACTGGAAATTTTGATTGTACCGCTTGAGCCCTCGAGCTAGCTCTATAGATCTATTACTAGGACCGGTAGACGTCTAAGGCTAGAAATCTGTGATACCAGGATTTCCAGATGGCAACGAATTACGTACAAAAGGTCAAGCAGGCAGTCCCAGTGATTGACGGTATTGTCGCTGACTACGCTGCAGGGTACGTTCAATACATATTGGATTCGGTGTCACACCCAACAGGCGGTGAAGCAAGATTTTCTGGTGATATTGATTTTGTCGCCAGTATTCTGAAGGATGCTGGTGGTGATAAATCTACGGTTGATTCACTCGCGAGTGAACTAAAGACAGAATTTGCAAAAATATATGCTACCAACAATGTGTCCAGTGCAAATATCGGCGGTACCAGGAAGCTAGATAAAGATACTCTTTTGTCTGTTCAGCAGCGACAACAGAGTGGGCTGAATGGTGGTAATGCCTCTTCGATGGACCTGGACCTTCTTACTGGTAGAAAAGTGGAATCTAAAGTCGATAAGAAGAAACTAGAAAAGGCTGAGAAAAAGATTGCTGCTAAGTTGGCTAAGAAGAAGATGAAGTTTGTTGAATATGAAGCCTCCAAACTGATCAATGATAATGGAGGTGAAGATGATTATGATAACTTCTTCTTAACTGTTAATCCTTTAGAGCTTGGGCTGTCAGAAGGTAAAAGCAAGGACATCAAAATTGAGGGTTTCGATCTTCATGTTGGTGCTGGCAAACGAATCTTGACAGATGCTACGTTGACTCTATCTTATGGAAGGAGATACGGGTTAGTTGGTCAAAATGGTATTGGTAAGTCCACTTTGCTGAAAGCACTTGCAAGACGTGAACTCAATGTCCCTAAACATATCACTGTTCTTTATGTTGAGCAAGAAGTTACTGGAGACGATAGATCAGCTTTACAGACGGTGTTGGATGCAGATGTATGGCGAAAACATTTAATCGCAGAGCAAGCAAGAATTCAAACTAGAACTAATGAGATTAATGCTCGCTTAGAACAGCTTAATGCAGAAGAAGATAAGGATACAGTGGCGTACAAGACTGAAGTAGCTGCATTAGAAGAAGAACAAGATGATCTTGAATCCAATTTAATTGACGTTATGGCCAAATTAGAAGAAATTGAAAGCGACAAAGCAGAAAGTCGAGCTGCTGCTATTTTGGCGGGTTTAGGATTTTCTCATGAATCTCAACTAGCTCCATCAAGCTCGTTTTCTGGTGGTTGGAGAATGCGTTTATCATTAGCAAGAGCATTGTTTTGTAAACCTGATTTGCTAATGTTAGATGAACCTTCAAATATGTTGGATATTCCATCAATTGTGTTTTTGTCAAGTTATTTACAAACATATCCTTCAACGGTATTAGTAGTTTCTCACGATAGAGATTTTCTTAATGAGGTAGCCACCGATATTATTTATCAGCATTCAGAACGGTTGGACTACTACAGGGGTTCAAACTTTGACAATTTTTATGCTACTCGTGAAGAACGACGAAAGAATGCTCAAAGAGAGTATGAGAACCAAATGGAATACAGAAGGCATTTACAAACGTTTATTGATAAGTTTAGATATAATGCCGGGAAAGCTGCAGAGGCTCAATCTCGTATCAAAAAGTTGGAGAAATTACCTATTCTTGAGGAACCAGAGAAAGAGACGACAATAACATTTAGATTTCCTGACCCTGAGAAATTATCTCCTCCAATTATTCAAATGCAAGATGTCACATTTGGGTATAGCGAGGATAACTTAGTTTTGAAAAATATCGACCTTGACGTACAAATGGACTCGCGTATAGCTTTGGTAGGTGGTAACGGATGTGGTAAAACAACTTTATTAAAATTATTGTTGGAAAAACTTAAGCCATTGAAGGGGTTTGTTACGAGAAATGGTCGTTTACGTGTTGGTTACTTTGCACAACATCATGTCGATGCTATGGATTTGAACTTATCCCCCGTTGCATGGATGGCTACTATATCTCCAGGTAAGACTGAAGAAGAATATAGACGGTTATTGGGAGCATTTGGTATAACTGGAACGTTAGGATTACAAAAAATTGCTACTTTATCTGGGGGTCAAAAATCAAGGGTTGCTTTTGCAGGATTAGGATTGGCTAACCCTCATATTTTAGTTCTTGATGAACCTTCTAACCATTTAGATATAGCTGGTTTAGATGCATTGTCCGACGCTTTAAACAACTTCAAAGGAGGTGTGCTCATGGTTTCCCACGACGTTGCGACCGTTAAAAGGGTCTGTAAAGAAATCTGGGTAACAGAAGAAGGTACGGTAAGAAAATTCCCTGGTACTATTGATGATTACAAGAAATATATATTAACGAAATCTACTGGAGCTGGTGTGGTCAAAAATCATTAACGTAATGTCATGCGGACTTTACGTTTACCAGTAGCTTCATCTTTAACACTTTCAACATAAACTTGTACTTTATCGAATATAGATAATTCACGAAGTTCATTCCCATTCTTTACCTTTAATGTGTAAGTCTTTTCATCCAATTCTGCCGACTTGGCATCACCGATATCCTCTACCCTTATAAGACTCTCCACTCCGAACTTAGGCACGAGAATAACCACACCGTTTGAAAACACTCGAATCACATACCCTTCTTGTTCGGACTCGTCTGATTTTAATACTTGCCCCACAAAGTACTCAATAGACGCCCGGCCAGCAAACTGAGCATTTCTATGACGTTTATTGATATTCTTGCAAATATTCTCCATATGATGAATATCTCTGTGGGTCTGATCTAATGTTTCATAACCGATCGCTGCCGCTAACTGTCTATGTACAACCACATCAGCATACCGTCTGATAGGTGATGTGAAATGGGTATAGATGTCCGAAGCTAACCCGTAATGTTTAAATTCAGGGTAAGAAAACTGTCCAGAAGAAAAATACTCAGCGGCAAGCATACATCTAGTAGCCATTATCCTTACCAACGTATTGAAAAAGGGGTCATTCTTGTCAACACATTTATCAAGACTGTCGGCAACAGCCTTAGAACTCTCCAATTCTATCCTCATTCCGTTCTTCTTAACACGCAGTTGGTCATTAAGGACTTCAAAATTGCTAGCAGGTGGTGTTCCATGACGTCGTAACATAGCAGTTTGTGGGAACTCTTCGTAAATTTTTCGTGCAACACTAATATTGGCAAGAAGCATGAATTCCTCTACCAAAGAGTTTGTATCCAGCATCTGCTTGATTTCAACATCACTAGGATCTGCTGTTTCACTATCAACATGTACTTTCACCTCTGGTGATGCCAAATTAAGCGCACCAGCAGCAACTCTTTGCGCTTTTAGTTTCTTAGATATTTGTAAAAGAATCCGCATTCCTTGAGTAAGATCATCTGTCATTGAAGGATCATCAATTCTTGCCTGTGCACGTTCATAAGAAAATGCTTCTCTTGACCGAATAATAGATTTTGTGAAATCTGTTTTAACGATCTCAGCATTAGGAGTAATCTCCCAAATGACAGAAAATGCAAATCTATCAACATAAGGTTTCAACGAACATAGATCTGTTCCTAGTAACATTGGTAGCATATCTATACGCTTATCAACAAGATAAACTGATGTACCTCTACTTGCTCCTTCTGCATCTAACGGGGTGTTAGGCTTGACAAAATGGGTCACGTCAGCTATATGTACACCAACATGATAATTACCATTAGGTAACTTGTATGCATGCAATGCATCATCAATATCTTGACAATTGGGAGGATCAATACTACAAACTAACAAGTCTCTGAAATCTTTTCGCTTCTTGATAAATTCATCACCGTCAAGTTTTTCTGGGACCTTCCAATCATGACCCTCGGCAGGTAAACAATCCAAGACTGTTTTAGAAAATGGTCGATATTCTATATCATGATCAAGTAACAATGCTTCAGTTTCTGCTTCCTTTGATTCGATTTCACCAAGGTCTCTAATAAAATGGCCCTCGGGATTGAGCGAATGTTCAGGCCAGTCGTCTATTCCAACAACTATCCGTTTCCCTGCCAGCTGATGAGGTCTCCTGGTTTTGATTTTGATTCGAGGAGTACTTCTATCCATTGGAATTACAAACACTGTCGTCAAAGCATTAGATGGTGTTTTGTCCAATTTATCGCTAGCAATGTGGCCCACATAAAATCTCCAGCTTCGACGTAACACTCCTACTACTCTAGCTGTAGGCTGAACTCTAAACTCAGCATTATCGTCTTGCTGTGCTTTTAACGCATCTTGTGCAAGAATTTTCCGCTCCTTATCATCAGAAATTTCAACATCGTCGTTATCAGCACCAACAGCTTCATCGACTTGTTCTTCTGACAGAGCCTGTGTTGAAGGTTGCTTCCATTGTGACCTAGGCAACAATTCAACAACCACATCGTCGCCGCCAAACCCTCTATTAAGATTTTCCCTACCAAGAATTAACAACGGACGAGGATAAGCAGGAGTGTTAACCGAGCCTTCAAGGAAATTGTACTGGTTGATATTAAGCACTCCTCTGTACAAAGTACCATTTTTGATCCCGCCAAGTAACCTTGATGTAGGGTAATACGAAGGATAAAAATTCTCTCGTTTATCCCTTAGCTTGTCATTTGTCTCTGTAGGGATTAGATCAATTAGATCATCAGCATTAGACAATTCAGAGATGTAATCACGTAAAGATAAAGAAGCATATCCCTCGGTAGTCTTATTCTTGTTCTCACGATCATTTGTAACTAAAACAATCTCTGGCACCTTTTCATTCTTGGGTACATACATTTTCAAATGAGAAGCATACCATTCACAAACTTTGCGTATAGCTCGATCATTTCTATCATTAATACTTTCATTCCTTTCACGTTCAACATGGGTTTCTTTTCTGTATTCATTATGGAACACATAGAACCGTTTATCACTTGAAGGGCCGCTAGTTAAAGCACGAAGACGGCGGTATATAGGAGTACTTCTATTTCGTATTTCTTCAAGAACGATCTGTGGCACAATCACATCGTAAAAAACAGTAGAATTTTCAAGCAAATCAATGGCCTGTAATGCTATATTTGTATCAATAACAACATAATGAGGACCGCGTTTAGTAGTCTTGTTTGGAGTACTTGATAAAACTGGAGGTGGTAATGTGCCATCGGCATTTGGGACAACATATTGAGCACAGTGAGTGCACAATAAAGAGGAACAGGGAATATCTTCCCTTAGATACTGCTCTCTTACAACCTTTGTCGCATTGCCATTACGAGTGGATCTTACAAAAACTTTGTAAGACAGCGCTTCCCTATGGCTGTGAGGTCTTTTTACCGTAGCCATTAATAATGTCCGGTTGATAAATATTTTTCAGTTGCAACTGTAGCTATTGTTATATACTAATCGATATCATGCATGGTTAAATCGTTATAGCGAGCGCTCATGAGACGAGATCTCGATCGGAATTCATAGATTCAGTATGCCCGTACGTACGTACGTACGTGTTTGTTATACATTAATATTCCAATTAGTTTGCAAATTGTTAACGTACGTGCTCGAGTACGTACACTAGTGATAACATGTACATGCAAGTGTTACAGGCCTAGGTATAGATATTTTTCCGTAACCAAAATGGTGCGTAGTAGTAGAAATTCTAGCTGATGGTACTAGGTAGCATAAGTATACTGCAGTAGATATGGGTAGTGATAGCTGCTCATGAAAAATCGATATCCATCCTACTTTTGCGGGTAAGATCCTGTCAATGCATGTTAGATATATATTATAAATGCACATACACATACGCTAACAAGTAGCTTAGAACTCTACATGTCTCAATTAACTGGTAAGCTTAAATCTACAAATATAAATAAGTGCTACTAATATCATTACCAGTTCAATGCTGTCATTTTGTTGTTATTTTAATCACTTTTGTTCTTTTTGTACTGGGAAAATGCTTCTCTTTTCGCTAGAATGTCTTGAAAAACTGGTCTTCTCTCCAGTAAAATAAAAGGACTCTCGTTAGCACCAATAATATCCTCATCCATAAATATATTACTTACTTCTTGCCTCGTTTTTCCAGGTCTGAGACAGCGCTAGACAGTTTTATAGGCTTTAAAGTGCCGGATACTCGTATAACGGAGCCTAAAACCAATCCGAATGTACCGATCAATGCTTCTATTTTAATCTACTCGTTAGGCTCAGTTCACTGTTATTCCAGCCGTAAACATACATCTAGAGGGATACCAAAGCTGGGCGTTGTTGACGTCAGAGAAACGTGTTTGGCAAATTGTGAGAACTCGTAGGCGGAGTATGCCGAATGCAACAGCAGCAAAATAGAGGTTATTAGCAGACCAGTCGAGATTAGAGACATTTCTGAGCACAACGAGTGGCTATTCGGGATATTTTGGCGCAGGGAATGAACAAATGACCCTGGATAATGATTCTCTAATATATTACCAACTCCAGAGGCTCAGGAAGAAAGCACATGCAAAAATCGATTCAAGGATACTTTCTAGAGATGTGCGGCTGAAATCAACTTTAACTTTTGACGCGCATACGCATCGATTTATCGATTTATCGATATTTTTCTTGACAGTACTGGACAGAACTACATGCGCATGCGCGCATGCATGTTATAGTACAATTAATTATTATATAACGCCAGGCCCCGGGTTTAAATTCTCCAATTCTCCTAATTTTTAGTTTTCTTTAAATTTTTATCTTTCTATTTTGGCTTTCACGTCGAAACACCATTTATTAGTCTTCCACTGGAGCTGTAACAAAGAGATCTGGCCCAGTGCTGAAGTATATACTAGGTCCATCTGAGCACGGTGGACGATGGTCTCGGTAAGCATCTTTGGGATAGTCAAGTGGCTTTGTAGAAGGGTCTAACAATGTATAGTCAACGGCTGATTCGGGGACTGAGTCTCCTCAAATAGTAAGTTGAAATATTTTAAACGTTGAGTCCACTCTAACAAGTCAGATGGAATCCCCAGTTTTTAAAAACAAACACGAGCGGTATTTATTAGATAAACGTGCGAAAATTGAGAAGAATAATGTATGTATGACGATATATCCCAGGGATGGGGGTGCGCGACTAACAAACTAGAGGGAAGATTCCATTAAACGGTTTAAATATCTATTAGGGTTGACGGATGTATTCCGTCATTTTATAGACATGCGGGCAAATGAAGATCCCGCATTTCGAAAACTGTTACGAGACGCAGAGTCTACTCTTAATCCCAATAAATCTAAGAAAAAGGCAAAATCGCGTACTAGACGAAGTGAACGTGAAGAAGACGCTGAGTTGTTACATGATGAGGAAGAAGAAGGGTCTGCCAGTACGGTCTTTACTGAATCACCTTCATTTATCAATGGCAAACTTAGAGAATACCAGATTCAAGGTTTAAACTGGTTGATTTCATTGCATGAAAACAGTATATCTGGAATACTTGCAGATGAAATGGGATTAGGTAAAACATTACAAACTATCTCCTTTTTGGGTTATCTACGATACGTTCGAGGTATTGAAGGACCTCATATAGTTATCGTCCCCAAGTCAACACTTGATAACTGGAGTAGAGAGTTTGCTAAATGGACGCCTGAAGTCAACGTGCTCGTGTTTCAAGGTGATAAGGACAGAAGAGCCGAATTAATAAAAGATCGGTTATTAGCATGTGATTTTGATGTTTGTATTTCCTCTTATGAAACTGTACTGCGAGAAAAGAGTCAACTAAAAAAGATTGCATGGCATTATATTATTATTGACGAAGCGCATAGGATCAAAAATGAGGATTCTATGTTGTCACAAATTATCAGAGTGTTTCATTCAAGAAATAGATTATTGATTACAGGTACACCATTACAAAACAATCTTCATGAACTTTGGGCATTACTGAATTTCTTACTACCGGATGTTTTCTCTGACTCCTCCGTGTTTGATGAATGGTTTGAAAGTCAAGAGGAAGACCAGGATAGGGTTGTACAACAACTTCATAGGGTTTTACGTCCATTCTTGTTACGACGAGTCAAAGCGGATGTTGAGAAATCTCTGTTACCTAAAAAGGAAGTCAACCTTTATGTTGGTATGACTGAGATGCAATTAAAATGGTATAGAAGCTTACTAGAAAAGGACATTGATGCTGTCATGGGTGGTGCCGGTAATAAACGGGAAGGAAAGACGAGGCTATTAAATATTGTCATGCAGTTACGGAAATGCTGTAATCATCCTTATTTATTTGAAGGTGCTGAACCAGGGCCACCGTACACCGATGGGGACCATTTGATCTTCAACGCTGGTAAAATGATTATACTGGACAAGTTGCTAGCAAGAATGAAAGCCCAAGGATCAAGAGTACTGATTTTCTCTCAAATGAGTCGTATGCTTGATATTCTTGAGGATTACTGTGGCTTTAGAGACTACAATTATTGTCGAATTGATGGATCAACGGATCATGAAGAACGTATTGCCGCTATTGATGATTACAATAGTGAAAATTCAGATAAATTTATATTCTTGTTAACTACAAGAGCTGGAGGGTTAGGTATCAACCTCACTAGTGCTGATATTGTTATTCTTTATGACTCTGATTGGAATCCCCAAGCAGATTTGCAGGCCATGGATAGAGCTCATCGTATTGGTCAAAAAAAACAAGTACAAGTATTTAGATTTGTCACTGAGAACGCAATTGAAGAAAAGGTGTTAGAGAAAGCAGCACAAAAGTTGCGGTTAGATCAATTAGTTATTCAACAAGGTAGAGCGACTCAGAATAATAACAAGAATACTTCGTCTTCCAAGGATGAGCTGTTAAGAATGATCCAACATGGTGTACAGGATATGTTCAATGGTGATAGTAAAACCTCGCTGTTGGAGGATAGCATTGATGATATTTTGAAACGAGGTGAGGATAAGACGAAGCAATTGAACTCTAGGTTTTCTCAATTAGGTCTAGACGATCTGCAAAAATTCACTTCGGATTCTTCTGCATATGAATGGAACGGTGTTGACTTTAAAAAAAGTAGAGCTAACGGTGGAACAGGGTTATGGTTAACTAGTCGAAGAGAAAGAAAAGAGCACACATACTCTATTGATAACTATTACAAGGATATTCTTAGTACTAAAGGTGGAGGTAGCTCAAAACTGCCGCGTGCTCCAAGACAAATGCCGTTACTTGACTTTCAATTTTTTCCACAAAGATTAAAGGATTTATATGATAAGGAAATTGCATATTACCGAAAACTTATCGGTTATAAGATCCCGTTAAGTGAGATAACTAAAGTAGATGAAGGCGAAACCAAAGAACAGAGGCGTAGGAAAGAGCTCAAGATAATTGAAGCAGCTGAACCTTTGACTGAGGAAGAGGAGGCAGAGAAAGCTGAATTGTCATCACAGGGGTTCCAAAACTGGTCGAAGCGAGATTTTACTACATTTATCCATCAAGCGGTAAAACATGGTAGGGAGAACTACAAAGCGATAGCTGCAGAAATGCCAGGCAAAACTGAAGAAGACGTTATCAAGTATTCGGAAGTTTTTTGGTCACGATATAAAGAAATAGACGGGTATGAGCGATACATTAGTCAGATAGAACAAGGTGAAGAACGATTACGGAAGATAACACTGCAAAAGAAATTACTAAGGGAAAAGATCAATTCGTATAGGGCACCATTATCGGAGATGCCCATTAATTACCCTGTCAACAATAATAAAAAAGTATACACTGAAGAAGAGGATCGATTCTTGTTAGTCACTATTAATGATATTGGTTTAGACTCTGACAACCTATATGAGAAAGTTAGAGATAGAATCAAGTCATCTCCGTTGTTCAGATTTGATTGGTATTTCCAGTCAAGAACTCCTGTAGAATTATCTCGGAGATGTGCGACGTTATTGTTAGCAGTAACAAGAGAAATTGAAGGTCCTACTGCGTTCAAAAGAAAAGGCGGCCCAGGTAGATCAAATCAAGGGTCAGTAGTGCCAGCAGATGTCACTGCAACGGGATCAGAAGCTTCCTCGGCTGTAGCTTCTCCTGAAACAGTCGAAGATGGATCAGATACAGATTTGGCCACGCCGCCTCCAAAGAAATTGAAGCCATCTAAATTGAGCCAAGTCGAGCTGAATGAAAGTGAGAGTAACGAAAATACGAATGGGCATGATGTTATAGTTCTAGATTAGGTCTCTGTATGATTAATCACCTTAATATTAATAATGGTTCAATCTTGTAGTAATCATTTATCCATTACAGACGTGGCTTGCAAATGATAAAAATGAGGTGGCACGCCATCTACACATAAGTTGATGGCATTTTATATATTTAAATAATCAAGAGCCTATATCGCAGAGCTTTCAAGGCATTTATCGACGTTCCTATGTATATACAAGCAAAACTTACCGGTAATTGGAAACACTATGGGAAAAATCAAATAGTCAGAAGTTATAAAGATAGTAAGAAGATAGTAAGAAGATAGTAGAAGACGATAACAGGAAATGGTAGGTCAAAAGTACTATTAGGGGTGCTCTGCAGCTGCAGTAGTACTATATATAGAGTAACTGAACACCGTAATCGAACTGGACAATTAACTGATCTGCTCCCCACGCTATTTTCACGTGACTATAACCTGTAAGGATTACTCCCTACACTACGTGTACCCGTAACAAACCATAATGCTCATATCACCTAGCCAATTGATGTGCTAGCCGAAGATTCGGATATCGATATCCATTGGCTGACCATTCGACATATAACAAGCCTCAGAAGCATAGCTAAGTAGAAAGCTAAACATATATATCTATTTATATATGTTATATATATTAGGGAGCTCGTTGTAAATGGGTCAAGTCTATAAGCTTTTTCATTTTGGAATAAGCGAGAGCTCATGGGTAGGCGATGTCTAGAATATTCGTGATAAGGAGAAATTTTTTGCGGGTTAGTATCCCGTCGAACCATTTATTCTCCCGTGTGGCCTATAAATCTTTAGATACTAAACGCTTATATTCAAATTTACCCAGAGACAAGTTACCCTCAGAGAAGGATGCACAACGGTCGAATATTTCCCGTTGGGTCACCACTAAACTCGATGAAATCCAAGAAAAGCTCATCAACGCAAGCCAGACTATCAATGATGTCACTGGGTACAGCTCAATTGCGGAGCTAAGGTCACAGATTGAAAAGGCTGAAGAAACTGAGCGTAATTACAGAATGCGGCTTCGTCAATGCCGGAAAAATTATGATGATGCGATTAATAAACGAAGTGAATCACAGCAAGAAGTCAACGAACTATTACAGAGAAAAAGCGCATGGTCGGCTAAAGACCTTGAACGGTTTACAGAGTTATACAAGAATGATCATGTCAATGAAAGTGCGGTAGTAGCTTCTCAAGAAGAGTTGAATAAGGTGGAGGTTGAGTTGGAAGACTGCCAGGAACGATTAAACAAGCTTATCAGTCGACGGTATCGGGAAGAGCAGATTTGGAGTGATAAAATACGTCGAGCAAGTACTTACGGGACTTGGGCTCTTATGGCTTTCAACATTGTATTATTTATAGTGGTCCAGTTGGGGTTGGAGCCATGGAGACGTAGACGGTTGGTGGCCTCTTTTGAAGATAAAGTAAAAACGGTTATAGAGGCAGAGGTACATCCCATTGAGCTTCATCCCAATGTTCCACCTGAACCAGAAGTAGATACGGTGGAGCCAGAGACTAAGGACCTCAATTGGAGGAATTTGCCCTCCCGGTTGGGGGAAGCATTGAATAAAGAGACCGCCCTGAAGATAAAACCAAGTGAAGCGTTGGTAAGTGGTTGTGCTTTTGTAGGATTAGGCGCTTTACTAGGTGCCCTGCTTGTGGCTCTATGTAAATAGAATGTACAATATGAATGAAAGCTAGATAAAAGAGCATATCACATGGCATTTGATGGATATATTAAATGACTTACCATGGTATATCCATACGCGTTGTACATAGCATATGTTATATTGTTATATAATTCGTCCATAACATGAATGCCCATTTACAGGTACGCGAGAGAGTAATCAACTATCAATATCGTACCTATTCGTACGGTGATACCATATACTGTGGATACAGAACTCGAGCTCGAGTATCGCTATAATGTAACTATTATAGAAAATTAATTATGGACGTCGACGCGTAACGTAAATTTTATTATAATTTATAATTTATAAACAAGATGATCGAATGGCGTAATAACGTGTGAAGACAGATAATTATAATGGATCCAGATGCAGTAGATCCACTAGACCAAGTGGAGAACAATGCTGTTTCTCGCGAGCTCCAGGCTGGGCCTGGGGATGCAGAATCCAACAGTGCACCTTCTCAAGATATCCGGCTACGAAATCTGGCTCCAGCAAAAGTCGCTGGGCCCGCACAGCTATCAGCACCAGTCGTGGACACTGGGTTAAAAATGTCAACAAATACTGTACGGTTTCGTAATCCAGAGAATAGGCCTCGAGGAAGTAGTATATTTCAGTATATCAACCTTAGTAAAGGTCGGCAGCAGGACGTCAGAGGTAGGTTTATAAGGAGAACTCTAGTAAACACTGGTCTAACGAAATAGCTCAACAGAGAACATTTGAAGGAGCGTATGTCCGAACGGCATTGGGACAATTAGCCTTCTGTAAGTCTCTTTATTAGCTTGATGGTATTTACACTGTAACTAACTATAGCCCTGGTTATCCTCAAACTATTTAACGACGAATTCATCCCTATTGCTACGATATTCACTATTTATTGCTTATTAGTTCTCTTAGTCGCCTTTATACGGAAAACTAGGACTGACCGAGTGTTTCTTTATCATGTGCATGGGAATTATGACGAGAGTGTCTTGGATGAGCGATATTTTGTCACTGGTGGATCAGTTGTGCTAGGATTTGGAGTTCTAACCATTGCCAGTTACATTACCATTTTGGTGCTTCTCTTACGGATATGATACATTGATACTAATAATAATTATAATAATAATAATAACAATAATAATAATAATAATACTATTAGATGATTACTTGTAGAAGTCGAACTTATCTTTGTCACTGCCAATCTTGACTTGACTGCTGTACGCTTCTTCCAAATCTGATTGCAAAATAACGTACCGATTCTTTCTTACTGCTCGTAATCCTGCTTCTTGCATGATAGCAGCAATAACTGCGCCTGATAATGGGTCATTCCTTAGAATCAAAGAATCCAAATCAACCTCAGGTGATAATGACATTTTAGAAGCGATGGTTGTGAAAATCAACCTTCTTTCTCGCCTATCTCTCAGATTTGGAAATTCAATCTTTCTATCTAGCCGTCCAGGTCTCATCAATGCGGGGTCCAATGTATCTGCTCGGTTAGTAGCCATGATGACCTTGACATTAGACGTCTGATCAAACCCATCCATCTGATTCAGTAATTCCAACAAAATACGTTGTACTTCTCGGTCAGCACCTGTTTGAGCATCAAACCGTTTAGTAGCAATTGCATCAATTTCATCGATGAAAATAATAGAGGGTGCATTCTCCCTTGCCAGTCTAAATACATCTCGAACCATTCTTGGCCCTTCTCCAAGATATTTTTGTACAAACTCCGACCCAACCACTCTTATGAATGATGCAGTAGTATTATTGGCGACTGCCTTCACCAACATAGTCTTACCAGTTCCTGGAGGTCCATACAATAAAACTCCTCTAGGAGGATCGATACCAATTTGTTTATAAAGATCAAATTGGGTGAGGGGTAATTCGACTGCTTCTCTTATTTCTTGCTTCTGCATGTCAAGCCCTCCTACATCTGCATAAGTAACGTCTGGTCTTTCGTCTGCTCCCAGCATTGCAATACTAGAATCAGCTTCAGGAGGCAAAATATCCACTAATGCATTTGAATGCCGGTGCAACGCAACGGAAGACGAAGGTTTAAGTAGCTCTCTATCTAATGTCGACAAGATCCTTACAGCATAATTGGACCCGGTTGTAGATGAAACAATACCTGTGTGTTGGTCAATGGGCTCTAAGAATTGTCCTATAACCAATGGCACCGATTGTATTCGTTTGACTTCTTCTTGGGCCCTGACAAGTTCCCTTTTGAGATGGCGTTGCTCATCTTTAATATACTCCTCCTGTAATCCAAGAAGCTCATATTCTCTCTCGAGCTTTTTCAAAGTGCGGTAAAGATCCTTCTGATCTTCCTTGGATTTGCCCTCAGTAGTGGTTAAAGTGGCCACATTTTTCAGTTCACTTAAAGGAGCCTTTTTAGTTTTCTTCAGATTTTCTTTAATCCCTAACTCTTCCATTTTCCTAATTGATATCTACTGATGCACTAGCTATTAAGTGGCTATTGATGATATTGATTTCAGAGTTTTAGGAATATTCGAACGTCAACGATATGGTTATTAGTTTCGATTAATTTGGTGTGTAAATGTATATATTAACCTTAAGGAAGTTGTAAGATTAATGAATTCGAATATTGCCATCCGATCTCGATAAACTAGTACTACCAGGTATAGGCTAGTACGTACGTACTATAGTACCTAAGAAATTTCTATGGCATATCAGCAATACGGTGTACCTACAGCTGTGCCTATAATTATAATATATACGCGTATAAAAGGCCAAGCTGGTTACCTGTTATATAGCATATACACCAGGACTGCTAGGTATTATCAGATTCTGCTTCTAGCATCTTTTGCCCCTTTGGCGCTGGTCCATGTTACTAGTCTTTGGGTCATAGCGTTGACTAGGAATATCGTTGACTTCATAGTTTGTACAAATGGATCTGGGAGAATCTGGTTCCAAAGACCTGTCGTCTGTGGAGCAGCATGCAGAGAATGATGCACCAGTTGAAGGTGTCAAACGGGAAGCACCGTTAAATGAAGTGGAAGAGGGAGAGAAGCTACCCGCTATTTCTAACAATTGCTCAACTGAAGGTGAATCCAATCAAGGTAATGATGCCCATGACAGTATGTGCTCCAGTGAAGGATTGCCAATGGAAACTGCTCAATCTGAGAGTGGGCGCGATGATTCTGTCGCTAGTCCAGTAGATGGTAACGGTTCAATTGAACTGCCCAGAGTATCACCTGCTCCTGAAAAGAATGAGAATGGATCAGAGAATGGTCATACACCAAATGAGTCTAGGTCTCCATCTGGGAAAGATGAGCCTATAGAAAAGCAAAGTGTTTCAAAGTCAGTTGATCATTCTGGTGAATCCGCGAAAGTTTCAACCGTATCATCCTCTCAGAGCAAAAACATAGCTGAAGAGTCCAACGAACCAGCTGAAGCAGAGAGCAATAAAGTAACAGATAAAAACAAATCTACGCTGACTAGTCCTACGACTCAACCGAATGCAAGCAAGCCTAATAGCCGGGTCAATAGTCCTACGCCTGAATCGAAAACTAATTGGTCAAATTACCTGCGGAAGGCCGTAGCTAACGTTGAGCAAAAATTGGATCAGGTGCTGGATTCCTCAGAGCAGCAAATGCATACAAATGTAACCTCTCCACGGACTTCAATTGAACGGGTCAGTTCTCCTACTGGAAGACTTACGATGCAAGAGCGACTAGCACTTGCTGTTGGCAGATCTTCTCCTTCTTCTCGGTCTTCAGTGGAATTGTCTGATGCGAGTAAAGAAACGAGTGTAGAACCACAAAAGCCTGATCCGAAACCAGTTGAAGTGCCTAAAGTAGAGCCTGCCAAAGAAGAACAGTCTGTCAAGCCTGCTGAATCTTCACATTTAGAGCTGACAAAGACTTATGATCTCAAAGATATTTTCTGTAAAATCGAATCTATTGATTTTTCTGATATTGATGCGGTAAAGGGGATACTTTTTGATGTTAAAAAAACACTGCAAGACACGGAAGAGTATGAAGAAGCCTGTTCTCAGCGTATAGGTCTATTAGAATCACAGGCAACACAACTTATTTCTGCTGAATTGAAGCGTGCTGATGCAGCTAAACGAGGTTCGTCTGGTGTTGATAAACGGCTAGCAGAGAAAGAAGAACAGATCGCATTACTCATGCAAGAAGGTCAGGAACTTTCTAAGAAAGAGATGAAGCATTTAACGAACTTAAAAAAACTTAGAGTAAAAGAAAGAGAGCATGATAAAGTTGTTGAGAATTGGAGAAAAAAATATGAACGGTTGGAGACTGAACGTAATGAACTAAAGGATAAACTGAAACGGTGCAATGATATTGAGAAGGGTCAGTCAGAGACTATCCGACAGCTATCAAAAAAGGGAGAAGATTATGATAACTTACAGGCTAGTGTGACGACTCTCAAGGAAACGATTCAGAGGAAAGAGCATGAGCTAAGTACATTAAAAGAGGAATTTGATAAAGCAGAGGTCAATGCGAAGGACGCAGCTCTTAGAGAAGCTAATGAAATAATTGATAGCCTCAAGAGTCAGATAAGTAATCTAAAGGCCCAGATTAATGCTAACTCCGAAGATTATGCTGCTGAGCTTAATGATTTGCGAAAACAACTATCGACTAGCATTGAAGCTGCTGAGAATCGTGAGTCTGCTTTGAAAGAAGAGCTGAAAACTCTAGAAGCTAAAGCCGAGCATTACCGGTCACTAAGCGAAGCCAATCCATCTACTAGTAATGGATCAGTCGAATTACTCCGACAGATTGAGAACCTAAAATCTCAAAATACAGCTGCATCTAAAACTTGGCATGATGTGGAAGTAAACCTGTTAAAGAAAATATCAGATTTAGAAGCACTGGCAGAAAGCAACAAAAAAGACGAAGAGTTTTTGAAACGGAAACTACAGTCTGTTACTGAAACATTAAAAACGCGTACCAGTGAAAACGAAGAAAACTCTGTTAAAATTAATGATTTGCATAATAGCCTAAGCATGTTGGAGCATGATAAACGAATTCTAGAAGAGCAGAACCGTCGATTGAATACAAAAGTTCAAGAATTAGAATCAAACTTGTCTCAAGTCAAGGCTGAAAGAGATGAGACTATCAGTGAGCTTAAGAGTAAAGTAAAAGGGCTTGAAACCGACTTGGAAAATATTCAAAGAGTGGAAGTACCAATGTCGTCAGATTTTGTGGGACAAAATTCAAATATCGATTGGAGAAGACCCTTCCCTGATGTTTATGGAAATAGCACGGTAAGTACTCCTCAACATGGGTTTAGATCAGCATCAACTGATGAGATTCTCTCATCCTCACCACCTCTTAAGCCGCCTGGAAAACTTTTTGAACGCAGATCAAGTAATCAGGGTTCAGACAGACAATTAACAAGGTCGCCATCATTGATCAGTGTCGAAGACGAGCTTTATACAAGGGACTCTTCGCCAGGCGATTTCAGAAATGTCAATTCCTCTGTGAATACAGTATCCGGTACTACATCTTTACAGTTGGTGGGTAAACTCAACGCAACAATACGGCGACTAGAGTCAGAACTTGCCAATGTAAAGCAAAAGTTGAAAGAAAAGAATAAAGAATTACAAGAAGCATATACAGAGGTCGGAAACTTAATGAAGGCAAATGACTCACTTTCACCATTATCTATGAAGTGCAAAGAGCTCGAAGCTCAACTAGCAGAATTAAAGCAACGCGAACAGGCGACATTAGAAATGTTGGGTGAAAAATCAGAACAAGTTGAAGAGCTTCGGGCTGATGTCAAAGATCTCAAGAAAATGTACCGAGACCAAATTGAACAATTAGTTTCTCAAATTAAGTAGTCATATATATATAACATTTATTAATTTATAGCAAACGCATTAATTATTACCCTGCTTGATAGCATTGGCAGTTTGTTCTTCTATATCCTTGGCTTCCCATGGATAAGCAATCCAAACATCGGGTACAGTTCTACCGACAATGTATCTACCTTCATCAATCATATCTTTTGGTAACTGTGCCCGCTTTTCCTTATCCTTGTTATGTAAAACAAAAACGCAGAATTTTGTGTCCTCGTTTGATCTTCCAAGCTTTTCGGCTTGTTTCCTGACATCTTTTTCTAATTCTGACACGGCATAGTGCAAAGTAGTTCTGGTATCGTCGACTTCATCCACAATTAAGATATGTTTGCCAATAAGATCAACAGTTAAAGTACTAAAATCTAACCATTGCGTTCTAACAACTTCAACACCAGCTTTTTCCTCAACAGTCCCTAAGTCTTCGTATAAAGACAGCCCAATGGCTTGTATAGGAATATTCTTCTGGCCGGGCTCTTTAAGGAAAGTTCGCAGAATTCTGGCAGGTATAAATCCTCCACCGCCTGATTCGTTAGCCCTGAATCACTGACTACTGAATAAATAAGACTTACCAATGGCCACCATTAGTGAAGGATTGAATCCCTTAATTCGTTCAGCGGCCTCCTGACACAGCTTGTGAACGTGGTTATACGAAATGTAGATTTTTTCCACCTCAGACATTGTTCAATTTGGACCAAAATAAAATAGTAAGAAAAAGTAAAAAAATAAAAAATTTCCAGGTGCAGATATCGATATATCTCGATAAGAAAATATTAGCAGAATCGAAGGTAGATCGGGTAGATTTTGTTATAGATTCTCGCATGCGGATCGATCTATGGCCATGACCTAGTAAAGTAAAACATACCAACCATGTTTTATGTAAGGTTTTCGCCTTTTCGGAGTAACCTTACAAAAGTAGAAAATTTTTATACCAGCTGTGCCAGAGTGGCGGCTGTAGTAATTGTGGGCTTGTTAGTTAAGTGTTCTCGCGTAACAACAAAATTTATCATAGATCAGATACTGCTACTTATCTACCATTTCGTTAGGTAATTATTTTAATACATTTATATAGGCTAGTAACGTCTTTTTACACTGCCGTTGGCCCTTTTTGGCCGGCCATTTTGTTTTTGTACAGGTACTTCTTCCTCAGATTCTTCAATTGAATCTCCATCTTCGAGGTCACTCATGGCCTCATCCTCGTCGTCGTCCTCTTCCTCCTCATCATCCTCATCGGCCTCTAATTCGACGAACCCTGATCCCTCTTCGTCGTCACTCTCATCATCATCATCTTCTTCTTCTTCCTCTTCTTCATCCTCCTCTTCTTCATCATCCTCATCATAATCCTCTCCATTGGCAATTACTTCACCTTCGATATACTCTACCGCATCGTCATCATCACTTTCATCCACTCCAGCTGTTTGAATTTCCTTGCGTAGTTCCATCTGAGCTCCTAAAAGCTCTAATCTCCCTTCTAGTGCTAGCAGCCTGGGTAAAACACTTGAACGTTGAACCAATGTGGCATGAAGAGTTGATAGAGTCTTCAAAAGATGTGGTATGGTTACCAAATACCCACCATGAGACACCATGACCCATTTAATCCATACCGTAAGCTGGTTAGCCCGTAATGGCTGTCTTGCTAGCTTCTCTGCGAGTCGCTCTAACAGCACAACAGCAAGCGAGCTGTTAAGTCTTTGTACGGATACCTTGATCATGTCATTATCCCTGTAAATTAAACAGGTCTCTAATAACGAGTGGTCGTTGGTTTTCAATGCTTGAGTGAGCACTGTTGAGAATGAAGTAACATTAGAGAACTTTGTACCCTGTTGTGATGGCCCATTAGCAGTTCCATTTATTCTTTTCTCGTCGCTGTCGTTAACTCCTAGTGCATCTAATCTCTCTGCGAGAGTACCTTCTTCCTCTTCATCCTCATCTTCTACATCTTCCTTGGTTTCAGTCTCCAGATCGTGGACATCATTACCAGTTGTAACAACTGTATTACCTTCAGTATACCGTTTAGGAGCAGCCGGGTCAACGACTGCCAATCCTCTTGATTCTGATGTGGTCGTTTTCCTAGTAGCAGTTATAGTTATAGAGTCATTCACCGGTCTATCGCCTTCAAGAACTTTTACAGCTTCGATGACTGGTACAGTGCCATTTTCAAGCCAAGCTGCCAACACTTCGCCTTGATTTATAAATGCATTTTGCACAATAACTCGTTGAGAATTGGGCCGCTTCACAAAAACTTGTACTGATGATTTCTCAGTTTCAACTATTATCTTCTTTCTTGATTTAGCACTTCCATTGCCTTTATTAGTTTCTTCGAACGGGTTAGTAAACACTTCTATGGCTCCATCCTCAGTAACAAATGCCACGGATGAATCATCGCCAGCTAAAGATACATTTCTAATATCCGATTCGGCATTCAAAAATTTTATGGCGTCGCTTTTATCAGTAGAATAAACAGCAGCTGTTCGTTCTTCCTCTGAAATAGCAATAAATAGTCCCGATGAAATGGAACTGGTGATTAATGCAGAAACAGGAGATGAGTACCCGGAATATACCTTTACAACAGCACTAGTATCAGCCAAGTCAACGAGGAAAATAGAAGACGAAGCCAGCAATAATGAATTTGATCCAGGTAAAACTTGAATGATTCTAACCTCGGATTCAGGGGCAGTAAAGCTTCGCTTCACTTTTCTACTTGATAAATCCCATTCGGTCACTCGGCCGCTAATATCGCATGTCCAAATGCTGGTATCATTAGGTGGTAAAGTAAGACTGGTTATTTGTCGTGACTCTGACGAGCTAAGAGTATCTATAATTGTCTGCTTCGATGGAGAATATATTAATATAGCTCCCTTGGTAGTTCCAATAGCCACGGCAAGATCATTAATAGATTTTGGCTGTGATTTCCCCTCCTGTGCATCTGACCGTCTTCTCTTTTTCTTTTGCTGTTGATCCTTTGAAAGATCTCTGGTAATCCATGCTATTGACGAAACTGAAACTGATTTGTCTAAAACAATTTCTGATCTTAGTTTCCCACTGTTTCCTGGAGAATGCGAATGAACCTGGACTTTCTGTCTATCCAGCGACGGAACCACCGACACAAATAGCTTCGTCGAGGGCTCAAATGCCGACTTTATAATAGGTATTGTTTCTTCAGACATTCTAGTACTCCAGCACTTTGTATTTCGTTTCCAACAGTCGGTATATCTAAGTCTCTAGGCTGTTGATAACTATAATGGATATCTGATCCAATGTGAAAAAAGTTGTGCCCAAACAGAAATTTTTTTTTCCGGTTATACATAACAAGATTATAATAATAATAATATTTTCGAAAATCTCATCGATGTGCATACTATGCACGGCTGAAAAAAATTTCAAAAATGGACGGCCGTCAAAATTTTAAAATTATAAAAGGCAATCGATGCGCTTCTAATTATCGCAGTGTAATGTTATAAGTACCTATAATTATAACTATAGGCTTTTCCCGAGGAACCTTTAAATTCAGGGCTACGCGTTGAAATATTTATAAATTTCTAAATTCCTAGGAATGTCTGACGGTGATGACTTGAGCCTTCCAAAGGGTAAGTTCTAATTGGGATTTTCTTGATGCACTAGTGTTAACGTTTAGCAACCGTACAGAAGATCGTGTCTGAGATTCTTCCGTCGGACTTGGTGTTTGCTAGGGACACAAGAGATGCTCTTATTGAATGTTGCGTCGAGTTCATAATGATAATATCGACCGAATCAAATGACATTGCAGAAAAGGAGTCCAAGAAGACAATTGCGTCGGAACACGTAATAAAAGCATTGGACGAGCTGGGGTTTAGCCAGTACATAGATCCTATCAAAGCGGTATTATCAGAGCACAAAGAGACTCAAAAGGTACGGGAGCGTAAAGTAGGAAAATTAGAACAGTCAGGACGATCAGAAGAGGAGTTATTGTTGGAGCAGGAGCGGCTATTTGCTCAGTCGCGGTCAAGACTAAACAATCCGTCCGGTTGAAAATATGATTGTTGCCCAGTTTATTAGAGACCGTATTCCGAGGATTGATGTATATTCTCTATTATTTATTATGTTCTTTAATGATTATTAATTATAAACTTATTCAGGAAGTCCCAGTTGTAGTTGTAGGTACGGTCGTTGAAAGCACCTTATCTGCCAATGCAATTGACTGTTCCACTGTTTTGGTTTCTTCAGGCGTTAGGGACTGAGTAAATAATGCATACTTTGTAGAATCAGTATTTGACAACTGAACCAGGAACTGTTTGAATTGAACAAATGAGTCGACTTGGTCTAGAGCATTCTCGTCGAATGGTTCTTCCTCAGGCCCATCGTACGCAGTTTCTCCGTCAAGGCCTTCAGTGATACGCTTAGTTTCACGGTCCAAATATTGTAAGTAATCGTCTGGGATGAGGTCATCTGCAGCTTCATTGACAACTGTCCCTTCTTCATCACTCTCTGCCTCATCATATTCTTGCCATTCATCATCCAATCCAATATCAGAATGGAAATTTTCATTGGCTTCTTCATCTGCAGCAGCTTTACGTCTTGCCAAAGCATCAGGCAAGTTAGCCAATACTTTTACAAGACCCCGAGATAGATCTGGAATTGTTGTCTTTAAATCAGCGGGAAGTTCGGCTTCAGGGATACTTAAAATAGCCATTAGTGCCAGTCCAGTAGTCTTTAAATCAACCACTCTTCTAAGCGTGTTAAGATTGTTGAACCAGTTTTCCAGAAAAGGTCGTAATAATTTGTGGCCATCAAGAATATGCAAAGTCGCTCTAGAATTGTAAATAATGCTGCTGGTAATAACATCAATCAAATATACGACGTATCCCTTGATAGATGCTGATGACGTTAATCTATTAAAAGTAATGGTAAGAATTGATTCAAGATATTGGTCCAATTTCCCACCACTGAACTCTCTAAATTTAAGTAATGCCTTATACATAAACTCGCATGCCAAAGCTCGGTCATTACTACCCATACGTTGAGTGTCCATCATAACAGTCTGGAACAAAGTTACAAATTTCTGTACTCGCTCAGGTGTCATATTTTCATCAGTTGAATAATTGATAAGATTCGATAATGCTGCTACTGCCACATCCAAGTAATCGGCTCCAGAGCCACACAAAACTGGAAATGCATAATCAAAAGCTGTCCACATCCGTTCAGATACTCCTTTCACATCAAAGGTACAGTGTTCGATCAGACTAAATACTTCGCTGTAAAAGTCCATAAGCTCTTCTTTGAATGTGATAGCAAAAATGGGCATAATATGTTCCTCCACCTGTGCAACAATTTGAGGTGCACCATCAAGTCCTACAAAGAGACTTAGCAAAGTACTAAGAATACCAATTCCTGTAGCAATCTTATCCTCGTCTGAGCCATCATACGCATTAAAATCTTCATCCGGTCCCATCGCACTTGCCTTTCTTTGAGACTCAGCGATTTCTTCCGCAAGTTTCATGAAATGATCACGCATCTGGATAGTAAGTTGAACCGAAAATGGTGTCAACTGTTCCGAGAAAATGTCCACAAAGGTCTCCATGACCTCGGACAAAACTTCAATGTCAGTTTTGCTGCAGAGATCCAATACCTGTTGCATTACTTCAGGAATTCTGCTTGAAAGAGCTGCTTGAACATTGGGTAGCCTTGCTAATGGTTGTAATGCTAATGCGGCCTCAACTTGTACCGGGATCGCCGAATCGGAGAGTCCCTTCAAGAGACTCTGGTAAATAAATGAAAGGTTCTGTTCGCTTTGGAAAGTAATATCAGAGTATTGGCAAATAAATTCGCATGCTCTTGCTCTCAAAAACCCAAAGGGACTTTCAAAATCAGGAAAAACATATTGTGAAGTAAACTGTTCCAAACTACCAGCAATTGGACTGTCTTTCCGCAATACTATGTATGACACGGCATTCATCATTTTCAATGCACCATCCTTCTTCCTTGCGTTACCAATATCTTGGGTATTTTGTAGTTGTGAGCTAACAAGTTCTTGGATAAAATTAACAAAGTCACCAAAGACTGTTTTCTTCTTTTTAGTTATAAGTGTCCGTAACAGGTTGGAGGCAGCTGAGTCCAACGTTACTCCCGACTCGAAAGGATCCAAAACCACATTCACATATTGAATGGGTTCATCCTCAAACATTTCCAAATCTTCATCTGTAGGGCATAGTAATGGGAAGATCACATGAGAGATAATAGTAGCTGAATGAGGTTTGATGATTTTCCAGGTACCAGGAGTAGTAACTCCCAATTCGAGAAATTCTAGTATATTATACAACGTCGTATTAGGAATCCATAATCTTTTCGATACCCAAGTCTCTATTTGTTCAAAGTATATCTTAACAATCTCAGGGGCAAATTGATTACGGAACAAGTTCCTGAACTGTGTATAGTTACCCTTTGAAGATCCCTCTGAGTACCGCTTGAACAAAACATATAAGTTATGACTAGACCATTTCTTTGCCTTTACCCATGGGTGGTAATCACGCTCATCTTCATCCAATTTTTGTACTTCTTGGGGCATGGGCTTTCTTACGGTTTCCAAGAAAAGAGTAACCCAACCTACTGGGGCATCCCCATTCTGTAAGGGAGTAGGTAGTTCAAGCTGAATGACCATCTTGTATGACTTAGAAATAAGTCGAAGCATGTCTCCAGCAATTTCATTGTCTTCCTTGACTACCGTATTACCGATCTCTAATAATCTGGGGAATGTCATATTTAGAATCTCCAACAGACCATTGTTCTGTGGATCAGACAAAAATCGATAACAACGGCAAATTTCCAAAAGGGTTATTAAACCAGCATGTACCCTTTCAATGTCATACTCATGTAGAAGGCCTACAGTACGTGAAATCAAGTCGGGCCATTCACCTTTATGGTCACAGGCAATTATCAATGACAAAACCTTAACAAGGATTTGACGAATATTCGAACTTGTATTTACAACTGCTGGAATAATGGCGTTTCTAAAAGACTCCTTTTCCTCTCGAGTAATACTCCCACCGCGCCAATGGGTCAGGACTTGGTTTTTCAAGTAAATCGCTGCCGCTGAGCGGATATGTGCAGGGGCCTGGGGCTCTAAAACCAAGTTTAGACATCCTGTAATGAATCCAGGAGCTTTTTCCAGCTCCTTGAGGTGCAATTCTGCAGAAATCCGGTTATTCACATCGGAATCCAGTGTCGCGGCGAAGCATTGGTGAAGCACGTTGATGTCCATATTGGAGAAATGAAAAATCAAATCGCCGTTCTTTTGACTCTATGTCTATAGCAGCTATCAGATTCCTCCTGTAAGTTTCCTCGAGGTTCCTTACTAGAGGTCCGGTTGTGCTTATAAGTGAAAGAGTTGAAAAATTTTGTAAAAAAAAAAAAAAAGTACTCGAGATTTAAGCACAGATGTTAACGTTTATTAAACGCTTAGCGCTTAGCTAGCTCAAAAGTTGAGCCAGGGCTAATAATTAAATTCTTACAACTGAACGGTCTGCGGAATATGAAAAGATAGTCTTATGCTATATAGTGTGTTTCACCATTTATACAAGCTTGTATAAATGTCCAATGTCAGTACTACACCTTTTCAATTCGTTCTCTAAAATATTTTGTTTCTTGCAGGTTATCGGTTTCAGGGGGGTTTCGGCCATATAATCTAAATTACCTGTCAGCAACGAATTTAGATGGCCTTGAGCTCTGATCCTAAACTCCAAATCCCGCAGGTCAAACACATGTCAACTTTTTTTACCTTCTATTAGCTGGTTGTCAATGCTGGATTGCTTTACTAGTTAAAATGGCTGTGAATCCCGCGCCGCGAGGTAATGATCCTTTTTATCGGTCTAGAAACTGGTGGTCAGTTTTTGTGTTGAGTGCTCTTTTAAGGGTGCTGTTTGCATTTTCGCCATCATATATTCATCCAGACGAGCATTTCCAAGGACCGGAAGCAATCGCGTCAAGGGCCCTAGGATGGGCCACTCGGTCAACTTGGGAGTTCGACTCAAATGCACCTGCAAGAAGCTATTTTTCAATATGGGTGGTTTATGGAATCCCTATGTATTTCATTGAAGCATTGTTTGATGAGCCATCTTTGGACCCCCTCAAAGTTTACTACTGTCTCAGAGCTTTGTTTGCTGTCACATCGTGGATTTTATGCGATATGGCCATTGACAGGTTCAGTGTTGCTCGCCATGAAAGAATAAAGAATCTATTACTTTTATCGACGTCTTATGTGACATGGGCTTATCAATCTCATACATTGTCGAATGCTGTGGAGACTCCTCTGCTTTTATGGTCACTTGTTATTATTTATGAGCTGCAATCATCCAAGAAAACTATCTTTACTCGCAATTTTGACTCGTTTCTCCTTGGAATTATAATAGCGTTCGGTATTTTCAACAGACCCTCTTTTCCGGCGTTTTTGATACTTCCTTCAGTATATTTATTTCAGCATTTTGTCAAACATCCTACCAATTTGATTTCTTTTATTGTTGCTCTGGGGCTGACCTCTTTACTAGCGATTCTTATTGATACGCATTACTACAACAGCGAAACCTATGTTCTCACGCCTTTGAATAACCTTTTGTACAATATGGACAAGTCGAATTTGTCTCATCATGGCATTCACTCAAGATTACATCACGCATTCATTAATTTACCGGAGCTTTTTGGGCCCGGTTTACTTTTACTAGCCTCTAAAAGGTACTTATGGACTTTACCATTTTTGTCAATAGTCTCTGGACTATTATTTTTGTCTTTTATCCCACACCAGGAAGCCCGGTTTCTTCTTCCCTTGGTACCTTTGCTATGCTTTTGTGCAGATTCTAGGCTATTTCGGCCTCGAGTTATGAGGATTTTACTGGCTATATGGCTCGGTTTTAATATTGTAATGGGTCTTATTATGGGAATATTTCACCAAGGAGGAGTAGTTCCTGCCCAAGCACACATCGGTAGGAATTTTTCCGAAACTCCCAGTGTGTTTGTTTGGTGGAAAACTTACTCGCCTCCTATTTGGATAATGGGTAAACCACTAGGAACAGTTGATATAGCTTGTCCCAATGGTGATAACTACGAAGAGATATATATTGCAATTAATAATCTTGAACAGCATTCGGTAGTTATTGATCTAATGGGATCTTCTACTGAAGTTGTTAATGATGTATTGCTCAATGTTCAAGGGAAGAGTCACGATATTTATTTTATTTCGTCTGAGGCCTCTGTATACTCTGATCCCTCATTGTGGTATTTCAATAATAGCATGAACGAAACTACGCCGTTTAAACTGGAAAAGGTCTGGCGGTACAATTATCATTTGTCGTTAGACAGCATTGATTTTACAAACTTGCAAACTTTAAAGCCGGGAATAGCCATATGGAAAATGACCGACTAGGTCCTGTATATATTATTACTTTGTATATTAGTCATATTAACTTAACTGTACAATTCCTTGATAACAGCTTCCAATTCTCGTAACAGAATCTTATTTTCGTCAGCGGTGCCAATAGAAATTCTCAAACATCCTTCACATCCTGGCTCGTTTCCTCTATATCTTACTACTATATTCTTATTCTCGGCCAACTCCTTGTATACTCGTTTAGCAATGTCATTCGATGGTTTTCCATCTTTATCTAGCAATTCAACAAGCAGGAAGTTTGCATCCTGCCCGCCTACGAACTCGCCAATCCCCTTAATCTTAGGCAGTTCCTCTACGAGAAAATCCCTCTGCTTTATAATCTCAGCAGTATATTCTCGCATTTTCTTGATGCCTTCGGCTGATAATGCCCGTTTGGCAACATCTGACGACAAAGTTGAAACATTATATGGTCCTTTCATACTGTTTAATAGTGTAGCAACTTCCTTGGATGCAAAGGCAAGGCCTATTCTAATCCCAGCAAGACCAAAAGATTTTGAAAGTGTCTGCATGACAACGAGGTTGGGGTATTTAGTTACGAGTGGTGCCATTGAAGCTCCTGGTGCAGAGAAATCAATATAAGCTTCATCAACAACGACTAGCCCATTCCAGTCAGGGTTTTCCAGTATCTTAATGATGTCTTCTCTTGGTATCAGTGAGCCTGTGGGGTTCCCTGGCGAACAAATATAGGCCAATTTGATGTTAGAGTCTGCCGCGAGGGCTTCATTTACTTTTGTAGGTTTGACTGTGAAGTGGCCCTTTTTGAACTCTAAATTCACTTTCACTACTTCCACGTCGTTGATTTGTGCAGAGACACTGTACATCCCGTAAGTAGGGGGACATATCAGTAACTTGTCTACTCCAGGTCGGCAGACGGCTCTTATCAGTAAGTCAATCGCTTCGTCTGATCCAACACCAACGAAAAGGTTCTCAGGTTTTAGCTGGGAAGAGGTGGCCTCGGAGTTCCTGAAGTCGCATACCAGTTGCTTGACCTCTATTTGATGAGGATCAGGATACCTATTCAACTCCTGCTTCGCTTCAATGCTAGAAATCTCTGCCAAGGATGGGCCATGAGTATTCTCGTTAGCGTCGAGTAGAACTCCCACTTTATAGTCACTAAACCAATTAGAGCTCGTTTTTCATATATTTCGACATTTTATAACTTACTCTCTTGCACATCTATACGGCTCCAAGGCCAGTATGTTTGGTCGTGCCAAAGTCTGGAGGTTGAAAGAAGCCATGTTTTGGTATAGCTATGACTCAAGATCAAAAGCTAGTATCGAGCTCGGGTATAGTACTACTAGCTATACTACCCGCGATCGCGAGCTGGAGAGATCAATATCGATATCGCATGCGCGCGCATTTTGAAATATTTTAATTTACGTTAACCAGGCCTGCAGGTAAGCTAAATCTCAAAGCTTTGTATATCGCAATTCAAAACAGCTAAACACTGGGATTCCAGGCCCAGACATTTTGGTGAAAAAAATTCTGAAGCTTTTTGGGTGGATGAATTACAGCTTTAATTGGTGGAATTCTCGTGTACTGTTTTGTTACATATATCTTCATGGCAATCAAAGCTGAGTTGACGGAACTTCCTGAGGAAGTCACAGAGGTATGTTTATGAGAGATATTAAAGTGGGAATTGAAGCTAATTGCCTAGGACTGGGGGTTTAAGCCCTTGAAGCAAGGGCCTTTTCATCTTTTGGATGTGAATTACACCTTGGGAAAGAAAAACTGGAGAATATTTGTTATATCAAGAGTTCATAATATCTTTATAAGTGCCGGGAAAAGAGGTTTACTGGTAGGAAAAGTTGACAGTTTACGAGACGCTGTTTTACGTGGATCTGAAGAAGAATTTCAGAATATATCATATGAAGGTGAGGTGCAGATTATTGAACTTTCATATGACCAAACAAGGGTTTTTCTTGGATTGGCAAATGGCGATATTGATATTAGAAAAGTTGAAGATCTACTAAACGGTTCATTAGACTCGTCGTATATCGTTAAAGGAAAATCAAACTTGGTTGACATAAGGGCCAAGCCATACTCTAATTTATTTGTGGCAAGTTATGAATCTGAATCAGTTGCCCTTGTCAATGGACTGACTGGCGAATCTAGTATACTTTCTGAGGAGGGCGTAATAGCTGCATGGGATCTTCAAGGAAGTGCTTTGCTAATAGGGAAAGCTAATAATCAAATAGACGTTTTGTCTACTCCACATTACGAGGTCATCAATACGTTAGAAAAGCCTGAGGATGTGACAGAAGAATACAAGATTACGGGGTTATTTTATGTAGATGTTTGGAAAATCTGGGTGTCATATTCATTAGATGGAGAGGATGAGATTGATGTAAATACTTACTTGGTCACGTATTCAAAAACAGAAGCATCATGGGCTAAAGTAGACGATGCGTGCTTACCCTATGGCGACATAACAAGAGCACCATCTTGGTATTGGTCTATTTTACCTGATTGGCCTAGTAAAGATACAGGATCGGTAGTGGTGTTGGCATCAGGCCCTTCAACAGATATACGGTTGGCCTCTACAAGTAAGCTGTTAGTAATGGCTGATGATTCAATGACTGCCACATTACCTATGAGTGAAAGCGATACTTCGCCACTGGGGATTGATGCAGACTTGATGGATAGCGATGGGTTAGATGGAAAACCTCAACCGCTGATTTATGTTTTAAATAATGAAGGTGATTTGAATACGTGGTATCTAATAAATTTTCCGGCTACAAAGGATAATGCTTCTAGTATAAGCGAACTTAATAAACGATTACTCCCTATATCATTTGATTCAAACATATCTGATATATTACCCTCCTCTGAAGCCGCTATAAATGAAAATCATGCTGAAATTGGTGAAGGTTCGAATCAAGCTGAAAAAGATGTCGAGAACGAAGCTAAAGAAGACTCGGAGTCGGTGAAAGATCCTTTCCAACACTCAACTAGTACTAAACCAGATATTGTGGAGCAAGTTCAAACCGAGTCGATGAAAGAGCCTTCCGAACCTTTAGCAAAAGCTGAACCTGATGACGGTGGGCAAGAGAAATCAGAACAAGAAAAAGAGCCTGAGTTGTCAGATAAGTCACATCTGACATCTGAGGAAGATAAATCTCAGGGTGGTAAGTCGGATTCTTTAAATACGGGTGAGACGGGAGATAAAGCACCAGAGCCACATGAAGAACTTAGATCTCAGGAAGATAAGTCGGATTCTTTAAAGGCGGTTGAGACGGGAGATAAAGCACCAGAGCCACAGGAAGAACTTAGCCCGTCGCGATCTCCAACACAAGACAATCCCTTTGGTACGTCCATGTTTGGATCATCTTTATCATATGGATCAATTCTAAAAACCCACAGAAACTCGGCAGTTGAATTTGGATTTGGGCTCGGTGGCTTTTCAGATTCAAGAAAAAATAGTACTGAAGAAATTCAAGACGATGCAAGTATCGACTCTAGTGATGATAGTGATGACTCTAGTGATGATGCCGAGGCAGCTAATGAAGGTGAAGAGAAATCAGGTGGGTGGACAGTGGTGAATAATGTCGGTAGTACGGACGACATAACAGAATTTCTTCATAGCCCACAGAGCTCAACTGTAGCCAATTCCCATTTAAAGTCAAGTACTGAGAATATGGCGCCTAAATTGGATCAAGTGGTACCATCAAATGAACCTAGTGATGAGAATATATTGCATTCAGATCTCAAGAAGGTAGGGGGTGCTGATTTAGAGGAGTCGGTCGTGGAGTGTGAAGCTAGTGGTGTGGCATCTGGTGAAAAGATTGATGAAGCTCCACTTCCCCCCGATTTAGAGGAGTCGGTCGTGGAGGGTGAAGCTAGTGGTGTGGTGCCTGGTGAAAAGATTGATGAAGCTCCACTTCCTCCTGATCCTGTTAAGTCAAAGGCTGACGAGGCTCCTCTTCCTCCTGATCAAGTGAAACCTATTGTTGATGAAGCTCCTCTTCCTCCTGATCCTGTGAAATCTGTTGTTGACGACGCTCCTCTTCCCCCTGATCCTGTTAAGTTAAAGGATGAAGAAGCGCCTCTTCCTCCTGATCCAGTTAAGTCAGAGGTTGGCGAAGCTCCTCTTCCTCCTGATCCTGTGAAACCTATTGTTGATGAAGCTCTTCTTCCTCCTGATCCTGTGAAATCTGTTGTTGACGACGCTCCTCTTCCTCCTGATCCAGTTAAGTCTAAGGTTGACAAAGCGCCTCTTCCTCCTGATCCAGTTAAGTCTAAGGTTGAAGAAGCTCCTCTTCCTCCTGATCCAGTTAAATCAAAGGTTGACGATGCTCCTCTTCCTCCTGATCCAGTTAAGCCAAAGGTTGAAGAAGCTCCTCTTCCTCCTAATCCAGTGAAACCTATCGTTGATGAAGCTCCTCTTCCTCCTGATCCTGTGAAATCTGTTGTTGAAGAAGCTCCTCTTCCTCCTGATCCAGTTAAGTCTAAGGTTGAAGAAGCTCCACTTCCTCCTGATCCAGTTAAATCAAAGGTTGACGAAGCTCCTCTTCCTCCTGACCCTGTTAAGTCAAAGGTTGACGAAGCTCCTCTTCCTCCTGACCCTGTTAAGTCAAAGGTTGACAAGACAACTTTTCAACCTGAGCCAACTGCCGAGCCTATAGTTGAGGAACCACCTTCACCAAATGTTTCCGGTAGTTCACCTTCTAATAATATTAGCATTGGCGATTTGTCTTTAAATCCAGTAGATGTCTCTTTTGAGTCTATGGAATCAAATGAAGATGCTAATGATACAGAAGAGAAACTAAGAGATGCACTAGAAAATGTCAACCTTGACCAACCTGGCCATACTCCACGGGGAAAAGAAAAAGAGCTGCCTTTGGAATATTTGCATAATTTAGAAGACTATACAGAAACTTCAAAGTCTCACTCCGTGGTCCCCACGCTGATTGATCCATTGCAATTTGAAACTCCTGATATGGAAGATTTGAGTGAATTTGATAAAATCTACTTCGAAACAAATATCTTATTCCGAGGTACTTACAACAATATTCAACGATTAAATGAATATATTAAATGGCATTCAGAGGGTACTTCTGCTTTAAATGATATTGAATCTAAAGTCAATCATTATACTGCTGGATCTATTAAATATTCGGAGTTACCTGAAATCCGACATTATGCTGAAACTCTAAACCGTGAAGCTGAAGCTTCTCTTGGTCAATATAAAAGCTTTGAGGCTGAAGCACTTAGTGTTGAGAACCAACTATCAGTCAGTGCAATGCTTTTATCACGTATCCAAGATGCTATCAACTACCGATCAGAGGAAATAAGCGAACGAGTTCTTCGGCAACGAGCGTTGCCCTCTAATGCTGTTGAATTACGGAATAGTTTGAGGAAACTATCTTCACAACTCAGTACGCGGTTACAAGAAACAGAGTCTGAATTGAACTTGATCCGATCAAGACTTGCTGCCATCAGTAATGTTTCCAACGGCCCTTCAATTATAGGAATCAAAGAATCAATTAGTCAAATCACCAACTTTGCTGAAGACCGGTATCTGAAATTGCAAGAAATTATAGCCGAGTTGAATGCTAGGGGATCATTATCAACACCTTCCAAGAATATAATAGACCCTAATGTTTCGGCATACTCTGAAGGAACTTCAGCTATCATGTCTCGAAAGGAAATGATAGATGAATCTAACTTTGTGACGTTACATGAGAATTTACAATATCGGAAGCAGGTAGGCAAGCTGTTACGATCAAGGCCGAAGGACTCGGTTTTGAGTGCCACAGGTAAAGAGCCGAAGAAATTAAAAGGATACATTAATTAGCATTTATAATTATATTAACAGAAAATTAATGAATTTTAAGTACGTATTTTAATCAATAATGGATCTTTCCTATGCTGTACAATAATATCATTCTTGAGCAAATAAGAGACAACTTTATCAATACTGTTAAGCTTGATATATCCATCTTCTCCTTGAAGATATAGTTCACTTAAAAGCATTTCTAATAAATCTGCCATATATTGTTCCATTTGTTTGTTATATCCAGGTATACCAAGAGCAATATCATGAACCATTTCGAGTAATGTCTTTTGTAACAATTTGAAGTTCTCGTGAGCCTCGTAACGCTCCTCTAGTAGATCATCTAATAACTCCTCTGGGGGTACTTCAGCAGGTTCAGACTGTAATGATTCCAATGAATCAGCAAGCGTTTTCTCTCTTGCTTGTAATTTAGTACATTTTTTGGTAATTATAGACTTTTGGTGTTCTAATTCGCTTAGTAAAGGTAGGTTTTCAGATATAAAAGCATCAGATTCAGCCAGGGACAGTAATGGGCCTGCGGAATCTCCAAAAGTACTCGAAACCTTTATATTTACTAACGTATCTATCAACTGGGTCTTTTCGTCATTATTCAGCTCTGACACCTTGGCTCGTTTCAGAATGGGGTTTTGTCTTACAAGTTTTAGCTCCTTAATGGATATATCAAGCCTGTCATCTGTATCTGAATCATTGAGCAATTCTCTGTCTATCCTCCTATGCCTCAGTACCTCTCCTACACGCATACTCCATGACGAACCCTTAGGGTAATGCAGCTGTTCAACGGGATGGACGCCAGCCAATATACAACTTATATTCTGCAGTAGTTATGTTAATTGCAACAGTAAATATCACGCTATGTCTGGATTCATATAACAAGTAGGCATGCTATGCGCACACGCGTGTAGTCGGGTTTAAACTTATACGCGCGCGTTTTAAGTCTTGATTAATATTAATCAACGATTTCCCGATCGGAATATTCAATTAATTGTTGGTTATGAAATTTCCAACCAGCCGGATCTCGAAATTACTACCGGGGGCCGGGTGTAATATTAGCTGGCGATTGTGATCAAGCTATAGAACTCGAACCAAGATTTTCCAACAATTGGCAAAATGGTAGAAATCAACCCTCAGCAGATTGCTAACCTCGATCCGGAGTCGCGGAAAGAAATAATGCAATGGCTTGAAGCCGAAAGCTCCAAGTCGAAAGTTCAGAGTTGTATGTAAATGTTTGCATTGTCAATCATCCATCTCACTAACCAATTTAGCAATTCACACTTTCACTGACATGTGTTGGAAGAAATGTATTACTGGCAAAATTACATCTGCCAACCTGGACAGGGCAGAAGAAACTTGTATGTATACTTTGCTACACATGGTTGGGGGTTTCACTAATTGTAGGTCTACAAAACTGCCTTGGACGATTCCTTGATACCAATATTAATGTTATTAAATTGTAAGTAATAAACTGGACAAGTTTTGGACAAATTCTAACTTATCTAGGCTTCAAGAGTCTTCAGGCAGGTAAAGGAGGGGGAAATGTACATAGAACTGCTCGCTAATAATATAAAATAAAGGGTGGGGCATTAAAGTATATAAATCAATGTCTAAGCCAAATCATCTCCAAGAGCTTCTTGGCTAAGAGCGTATCCCTGTCTGATATGTCTCTCTCTGTAGAGAACTTCTCTATGGTCCTGACTCAACGCGCAACAGTGACAACAAAAATGTGCTGCGACGTCCTTTGTCAAGCTTTGGGGTAACCCATACTTCTTTCTGATTCGTTGTCGTTGCCAAAGACCCAAAAATGGCGTAAGTGGCGCATTGACAAAAGCGGAAGCAACTGCCGATAATGCGTAGGGCCATGAAGAAACAACTGCGTCTTGAATAGGTACTTCCATACCCGCATCTAACTCGCCAACCTCAATGTCATCCAAAGCATTATTTGATGAGATAATCCGATTCACAGTCCCCCAGGTCCAACAAGGAACGCAGCTTGCCGTGAGAGTAATGAATGGTTCCTTGTTTATCTCAAACAAGCCTGTTTGATATTCCGTTTCCTTGAATCCATCTGGGCCTGGTAATCGTGGCTCGCTGATAGCATGTGGCTCTTGTTGTTCGGTTGGCTGTTCTAGTTCATTCAAAAGTTGCTCCTCGCTGGAGGCTTCCACAACAATATCGTCGTACGACGGAGGTTCGAGCTCTTGCTCTGGTGCCTTACCCATTCTCGTTAGCTAGTTCTGTGACTGTGGAGCTTCCGCGTAAATCCGCCGTTCGGAAATAATATGTCAAGGAACTGAGGAGGCAGTGCTATTCCCTTAGAGTTTGTTAAGAGTTGAATGTGTGCGTTTTGGTGCAAATCTACTAACAACCCTAGTTAATGATAGTCCAGTAGCAATCAGAAACCCCAGGACACCAGTTGTAAATAAAGAAATGAAGTAAGAAGAAAAGGAGCGGCTCGAGGAAGTAGCAGGGGTAATTATAACCAGAATCTCGATCATAATACTATATATGTTATAACTATAACCAGTACTAGCTGGTCTACCTTGAGCCATTCAAAACACGCGTATATGCGCGTGGTAAAGCTCTACAACCCGTTTATCGATATCTAGCTAACTAGTTTGATCATTATCAAAAAGACTTGGATTCCTCTGACGTAGCTGTGTCCCTTTCTGGCTATAATTATAATTCTTCCAACTCTTCAAGCTCGTCGATAAGGTCACTAATTTCTAAGAGCAGAAATGGAATTGCTACGCTAGAATAGAGCTCGCGTAAGTCAGCAATATCCTCCTCGTCAGAGTCAACTCTTCAAAGCTCATGTCATCCAAGTAGTCATAGTCGTCAACAAAGTCTCTCATTAAATTGAGCGTTTCAGTGGTCGTTTCCAATGCTTGCATCACCTGTAGTCGTCGTTCAGAAATACTGTCAGCCATGCTTCAGCTCGTTTAAACGTCTAATAGATCCATATGTAAAATTATTTGGCCAAAATAAAAGAAATCGGTGTTTTGGTTTTATTTGTAGGGGGTAATAAAAAAGTTGGATTTTCGTTGCGTGTACGCGTTTTCGTGATATTTCGTTTTTCTCCCAGACAATAATATTAATGCTGACTGTGGTTGTACCATAATTTTAGTTGCCGACTGTAATTTAAGTTGTGAATACAGTCAACTATCCGATCCGATCACCCCATTTCTAGTCAGCCCCACCGTGTTAATATTGTGATGAGCGATGATGAACCATGTCGGCACTACCAGTGGTGCAAAAGTTTACGCTGACCGTAGATATTCTACATGCAGCATATAGCATATTATATTGAATTCAATATTTCACCAAGTTGCAATATACAATTACAATTAAATCTAGCCAGATGGTAGAAATTGAAGAGCTCCCAGATGACAATGACGATGTGGCAAATAATGGGTCCACCGCTAGTTCTGCACTATCAGATTATTTGAAAACGAATGACCCATATCACTTGGAAAAGGCTGTGAGCGCTCTTGAACCCGGAAATATAACTACAGATATTCGAAATTTGTTGATCCAGTGTGCTGTACCGCTAAGTGGGCATTGGGTCTGGCCCAAGGATGAGTTTGCATCTTCCAGAGACCGTTATAATCGGGAACGAGCTATTGTTCGTCTGATGCCTTCAGTATTAAGGCTATTGAGCTCTGTTTGCAGTAATACACCTGGCGAAGCATATGTGTTTGTATACTATCTGTCGAATAGATACCCCTGGTCGTCTTCTGATTGTATGGCCATTGCTCAGAAAGCTTTGCGTAATATAGACAGTAAGGCTCTGGCTGGGGATTTACTGGCTACAAGAGTGGAGCCTGATTTTTTTTCTCAACATCCTAAGGTCTCTGTGGCTGGTAAGATCAAAACGACCACACGCCGTACTTTTGGGCAATTGCAACTTGATCATGATGACAAAATTTTGGAATCCGAGAGAACAATTGCACTTCTTGAATATTGCATACAAAATTTGAACCCATTCGTGGAGTTCTGGCCAAGAGTGGTACCAATCACTCTTACTGTTGTTGATAATCATGATTTATTTATTAAAACTTGGGGCTATCGTTTAATATCCCTGCTGAGAGTCGACCGAGAGTTTCTAAAGCGGACGGGTTTGGTTGGCGTTTTTTGGGATAGTGTTGTATCTGGTCTTCATTATGTTCCACCTAGTATTCAAGCGGATATTTCAGCTGATGTAATTAGTCAGTGTGTTGAAACACTTATTTCATTAGCTGAAACCATGGATAGTAAAGACCGAAATACTCATCTGGATATTGTAATAAAGGGTCTTCTTCATACTTTGGGTTCATTTTCAGATACTAAGATTGAGTTCAATTTGATAATATTGGGCAAAATCCAAAATATCATTGATCAAATAAAGCTGGCCTCAGTCAAGCATCTTCAACCTTTGATGACTGTTTTTGTCGGTGTAATGGGAGATCCCTTTATTGCTGTCAATCCTGCTTTGATAATTCAAAGCTGTGATTTAATGAAGACGATTATAAAATATTGCTGGCCAAGAATTTTATATTACAGATATGATATACTGAGAGGTATCGTGTCGTGTTTCAATTCATGCATGGAAGATGGAAAGCTTCCTCCTTCAGTAAAGAGATCTTTGGTTGATATTTACTCTCTGTTACGAGATATTGATACAGTTACCATTGACAAAGATAGTTCAGCATTAATACAAGAAAACGCAGCTTTAGTTGATTTATTTAACTACTGATTTACTGTTGCTGCAATTGCGGCTATAATTGCAGCTATAATTAATGCTACTGCAAGTATTGACATGGCTTCAACCACCTTTATCCAATGGTGGATGTTTTGTAATAATGCACTTGCCCTTCTGGTTTTGCTTTCAGTCTTGTCCTTGGCAGTCAACGTTGATTCGGTTTGCTTTGCTACCTCGCTAGTCAAAGTGATATGACTTTCATTGCAACTAGGGAAAAGCATGACTTCTTGTTCATATTCTTCAATTTCACGTCGAAGGTGCCATCTAGACCAAACTCCTCCAGCGATCCATATGAACGGGATAATCCATCCTGTTACGAATATAATCTTGAGAAGTTGGAGTTCATTAATAAAACTATCATTGGCACGAGTAAAAGGAATCCAATATGGTAGTTTTCCATAAATAGATTCAATCCTGGATTGGTTCTTCCGTCCATCTGGCTGTTGGTGATACTTCTCTGATTCATACCCATAACTCGACATCAAACTACTTGATTGTGGTGGTGTAGAGTAGAATTTTGCTGCAGAAATCTTTTTCTTAACTGCTTGCGTGCCTGTTTCATTTGTTAAGACCAAAGGCGGGCACTCAAGATTTCCTGTCTGATATTTCTCTAGCACCAAGTCCTCACTGATTTCCATGTCATTAAGTTTACTTGTGATATCCTCCACAGTAACTCCGCTACTAATAGAGGGTTCGTCGGTCATGGAAAAAAAAAATTTGTACAAGGATGCAAGAGGAAGGGAAATGTCTACACGTATAAATTTACGTCTTTATAAGAAATATCATTAATTAGAAGAGTATATATCATCTTCGCTTCATTTTTTAAACAATGTTTTGATTCGTATCGCTTGGCGTTGGCATAAGTGAGACAGGTCTATATGACTCGTCACTTTTGGTTATAACCAAACTCATTTGTGTTTGTTTGTTTTACTTTTTTATAGTACACCCAAGTAATCCTCCTTGATACTCCCACTGAAATGAAGGTTAGTTATGTATAATTAATCGCTCCAGAAAGGCTTTTATACTTACATTGCAAACATCTTTCCAACGTCTACCCCTACACCGACAATCTTCAATCTAACTCTACTTCCCTTTTCAATGCTTTGCTCCTCTGAAGCATACGCGGGGGGATTAGCAGATGGGTTATAAGACATGTCAGAAGTTATAAGCTAGATATAGTTAGATCTCAGCCGATTCTTCGTGGAAAGGTGCCTTTCTCTCTCTTACATGTGAAGAAACAAAAACGGATAATGGGCCAACATCGGCGAAGAACCCCATTTTGTTCACATTACTGACAATAGCATCAACGACTTCGCCCTAAAAATATTAGCCAACTGCACTCTCGAGATATTTGCTCAACCAAAATATGGCTTACCTTGAATGGTCTCCAAACAATCGCTCGGTATTTCACTTCGAACTCTGCAGATCCACTACCAGGCACGACGCGACCCTTGCCCACATCTATTTTCATACCATCCATAACGCATATGATATATCCAAATTCGCCTGTGCAGCTGCCCTCTACATCTGCAATAAGCTTAGATTTTAGATATTGCGACATCTGAGGCCCAAAATAGGACGGATGTAGCGTTAGAGAGAGCGAAAGATCTTTCTACATTTCATCAGTTAGATCAATACCGTCATAAATGCGCAGTCCAAACATACCATGAAAAACATTTATTCAGCAATTCATCAGGTATCAGAAGCGGTATTTAAAGAGGTTCCGTACGAACGACAGCACTGTCGGGGGTACTCAGCAATAAATTAGTTGTTTTCTCCTTTGTGTTTGTTTGTCTCAACAAAAAAAAAATATTATACAAAACTAGCAGATCAAGTTGAAGAGATGCAGTTTCAACAGAAAAAGTCCTGGTATGATGCGCTAGGGGGTGATTCAAAGTCGAGATTAATCAACGAGCTCCAAGAAATCCAATGCTGAGACCGTAAAAATGCTGTGGCTCGGTTTGAAAATTTCATCCAAGGCTAATCGGAAGCTTTCTCGATTGATCTATAAATCAAAATTGAGCTGAGAAACGCTAACGTACGTACGTGGCATATGCTAGATCGATCGATGTACTATCGATAACGATAGGATCTAGCTAGATCGAGTCTCGAGATATCTCGATAATAGATAAAATCTATGTTAACGTTAACGTTAACGTACGTACGTTGGCTCCTGGTTGGCCAGTGGATCCGGCATGCAGTAACGTGTAGTAACCTGATTTTTAAAATATTTGAGTTAGGTACCCCACGTCTTGCAAAATATATCTATAGCAGATAACAACAGAGCAATTGAGTCAATTGGCATTCTAACGACCAGATTGTTGCACAATTAGTGAGAGTTTTTTCTTTCCATTTTAAGAGTAGGCCCTTTGACACTATATCTTATTCTTTACCACAACTTTGTATATTAGGAATGCTATCAACAGTTAGACGAGCGTCTCCATTGGTCCGTACAAGCCAGAGGCTTTTTCACTCGAAGTTGGTGATATCTGAAGAAATCAGACAAGCAGTCCATGAGAAAAGGCCTATTGTGTCCTTGGAGAGCACCATTATCACCCATGGCCTGCCATATCCCGATAATGTTACTTTGGCCAAGCTTGCAGAGGAGACCGTAAGAGCCAGAGGAGCAATCCCAGCCACCACGGGATTTATTGAAGGAGTGCCTAAAGTAGGACTTTCAGTCTCTGATCTTGAAATTTTGGGAGAATCTGCTGAATCTGCCGTCAAGGTATCTCGAAGAGATATCCCAATTGTCATGTCTAAAAAACTGACCGGTGGTACAACAATTGCAGGAACTATGATTCTATCACATCTTGCCGGTATCAAGGTCTTTGGTACCGGCGGTTTGGGAGGTGTTCATCGTGGTGCCGAAAAGACCTTTGATATCAGCGCTGATCTGGATGAACTGGGAAGAACTCCTGTATCGGTTGTTTGTAGTGGTCCTAAGAGCATTCTGGATATTTCAAAGACATTAGAATATTTGGAAACTAAAGGTGTACCTGTTATCACTTTGGGCGAACCAGGGGTCCAAGTACCGGGATTTTTCACTCGAGAATCTGGAGTAAAATCCCCCTTTAACTTTACTAGTCCCGAAGAAGCAGCTGAAATGATTTGTAAGTATTGTTAAATTTGCTTTTATTTTGTTTTGCTAATTAATTTTTTAGATGCAAGTGAGTCTCTCAAACTGAACTCTGGTCAAGTCTTTTGCGTTCCTGTGCCCGAAGAGTTCGCCATGCCAAAAGACTTCATGGACAATATCATCGACCAGGCCGTTGAAGAATGCATGGAAGCAGGTATTCAAGGTAAAGAAACTACTCCCTTTCTTCTTGGCAAGATACGAGACCATACCAAGCATGATTCGGTTGCTAGTAATATAGGGTTTGTGAAGCAAAATGCGGACATTGCCGCTCAGATAGCCGTGGCATTGGCAAAGTTAGAGGTAGTGTAACATCCCCCGACATTTGTTTTGTTTAATGAGTTCATATTTGTGTTGACTAATCTGTACGCGTAGAACCCCCGCAGTAGTATTCATCCAATATTACATGATAAACAGAATACGGCCTTCGAAAGGAATACTAAAAGTTTTGAAAAATCTTCAAAAGTGGATGCTATAGTCGTTGGAGCAGTTGCAAAAGATATTACTTGTACATTAACATCACGAAAACATGGGAAAGATCTATTGGGAACATCACATCATGCGCATACACATACATCTACAGGGGGTGTAGGTCATAATATCGCTTTGGCGGCATCACGGTACTCTCAAGGTGAATTAGCGGTTCAGTTGGTATCACAGGTTGGACATGAAGATGCAGAAATCATACAAATGTTAAAAGACGAAGGATTAGATACACGAGGAGTGCTTCAAGCAAAATGCGATCATGAAACAGCCAAATATACGGCTATTCATGATAGTAAAGGTGACCTCGTTGTTGCTGCCGCTGATATGGATATAATTGAATCTATGAGTACTCAGTATATCAAGCGTAAAATCCAAGAAGGAAAGCCATCATGGATTCTTTTCGATGGTAATATAGGCATTCCGCAGATAAAAGAGGTCATTAAAAGTGGTAAATCATTAGGATCGCATATTGGATTTGAGCCTACATCTGGTCCAAAGGCAGAACAATTAAGTAAGATTGATCTCTCATTATTTCCTAATCATTCTATTGATTTGTCTACGCCGAATCTTTTGGAGTTGAATGCATTCTACTCATCATTCATGGAAAGTGGAAAATTTGAAGCTGAAAGTGATTGGTTTTCGGTTCTTGATACATTACAAATTACAGCAGATTTTAGAAATAGAGCTGCACAGCTATTGCCTCCTTCTTTACTTAATTCTGGTGTACTAACTCAGGCGCTCAGTATGCTGCCATTCATTCCTAATATCTTCCTAACGAACGGATCACAAGGTGTTACAACTTTCCAGATCGTTCCAATTGAATCCGTTTCATCGAAAAATGCTTGTTTATCAAATGGCCGTCATGGAATCGGTGCACTAATCCAGCATTATCCAGTCGCTAGTTCACCTGAAAGGATAGTAAGTGTGACCGGGGCTGGTGATACTTTCTGTGGAGTAATATTAGCGGAACTAGTCAAAAACCCTCACCTGCTTACTGATTATGGAGCAGTCAAGGCAGATGCTCTATTTAATGCGCAGGAAGCAGCAAGGCTAACTATTCAAAGCCCGCTTGCTGTGCCCGTTACATTTTCATGAGAATGTAGATAATGTTTCAGCAGCAGAAGCTTGTAAATCTGGGCTTGATGGAGAATCACCACCGAGATATTTGAGAAACAAGTACTCAGATATAAGTTGGTTCTTCACCAATCCAAGAAATTCTTCTTTGCATTCGCCTTCGGCTTTGCAATTGAAAAAAGACGCACGTAATGAACCATCGCTCAATCTGAATAAATGTATTATTCGATCCTTCTTGACCGACCTTCTACCAGAAAAAGCAACCTTCAATTCATTGAGACCGACGCCAAATTCTGGATTATTTCCCTCGGTTTTAAAATTCTTATTTCCAGTGATTGCTCGCACAAACCCGTCACGTAAGTGGCCAAAATCAGTATTACGAACAGGGACAATTCGTACATCAAATCTCACCCCATTCTTTAACAGCAATTGAATGACCTCATCTGACTGAGACTTGTCCAGTAATTTCTCTTTGGAGTTTGCTTTACCGGAGAGCAGCCTTTTGGCTTTCGATATATCCTCTTTCGCTATATACAATCCTGCGGCATATACTTTAAATCCCAGAAATGACACACTTCTCGTACCCGTTCCTATCAATTCTAGTCTTACACCGTCTATTTCCAATTCAGTAGGAAACAAACTAACACCTTTATCCACTAGTATGCTTCCGGGTCCGAGAGTCTGTGTAGCATCTAATAAAGTTTTTGGTTTTGTAATAACGCTAGCACTGCCCAAAACCAGCCCTATGCCAACTCCTAGAGTGAAGTTTTGGTGTGTACGGATAGTTCTTGATATACCGTTCCAAAATAGTCGGAAACTACGTGTTCCGGGCATTATGAACCAAGGCGTCTTTGCCAGTTGAAGCTCGTTACTGAATTGTTGGACGTATACGTAGCTATAGTACGGCCGCAGCAGTTGATATCGATACGTTAACGTTATTGCGGTTTTCAGCCGTACTAACTGACAGGCTGATGGCCATTTTATATAGTGTGCGCGGTTGGCCTGGTACATCGGTCATATAACAGCTACCCGGGTCCTGCTGTGTTACGTCTGGGACCACAAATTGTCATTGATCACTATATGGTATAGCCTGCCGTATCCTGGTAGCATTAATATAATATATCTAATCATATAGCCCAAGGCCCGGATTTACTATTATTTCGTCGAGGTATCTAGGTCACACTTTTTTCACCATTTTAAGCACTATACCTACTGAGAATCATTTTATATATTACGAATGAGAAAGAGTATTCATGAAAGGCTTCAGTCTCAAAATCGGTGGGACGAAACAACGCAAGCCGCTGAGTAGCGGTTTACAGTCTAATGGGTTTGAAGATGACGCCAACGAAAATGAGAAAAAACCGATTGTGGTTACTTCCTTTGACCCTACCCAATCTGAGGAGTCCAAATCAGAGAAGCCGGAACTTATAATAACTCCAGAACCGAATAAGTTAAGAGCAAGGAAGGATGAATTGCAGGACAAAAGTATTAACGAACCTCGCCTGACCTTCGGACTTAACAAGCCGAATAAATCAACCTCCGAGTCTAAACAAAATAAGCGGCCTTTGGTAAAAACTGATGATGAAGTATACAATCAAGATATTGAGACTCGACCTGATGCACCTGATATTAGTGCTTATGAACGAGTCCCTGTTGATTCATTCGGTGAAGCAATGCTCCGTGGTATGGGGTGGAAGCCAGATAATGACAAAAGTGACTCGGAAATAGTTCAAAAAGCTAGAGCTAATTTGCTAGGACTTGGTGCTAAAGAAGCTGTTACCAGTGAAGAACAGGGTTCATGGGGTAAAGGCTCACAAAGGGGCCCAACTCGGGAAGAAAAATCATATGTACCATTAAAGCGTATTAGTAAGTCTACTGGTAAAGTAGTACAGGATATGCCTGAGTCTTCGGGCAGAGTAGAGCAAGGTGATTCGAGAAGCTCGGGTCAGTTTAAAACATTTCGGACACATTCAAGAAATGATAAACCATATGATAGACCAAGGTCTAAATAAAAGAATAATCATGCATTAATAAAAATAGTTATATATATATACAAAACATTGTTGGCTTTTTACGCAACAACTCCAAGGCCGAGTAATAACAACTGAGCAGCAAATTGCAACGACCAAAATCCAACTTTCCTTATACGACGGCTTCGTTCTTCGTCATCAGCAACATTACGCGCGAATGCTTCATAAACTTCAGCAGAAATATCATCCATAAGCATACTATCATAAATCGTCCAACTGCCTTCAAAGTCGCTTAATCGTTTGACTACACGGCAATTGATGGGAATATACGTTTCCCTTGAATTAATGTATGCAACTATTGGTCGGATGAGTGCATTGTTAATATACGTGAGGTCCTCCGTAATTAAAGGAACTGTTGCTCTAGCATTATTGAGCTGGAACCTCATATCACAAACAAAATAACTATGTTCTTCACGTTCCCTAGCCTTTTCTTCCACTGACGTGACTATTTTTCCATTTGAATCTTTTTCCTTCCCATTGGACCTACTTGTAAGGTTGGCTTCCCACCTTTCTACAACATCTTGTAATGCCTCCGAGAAATTCATCTGATCAGCATCTTTTGGTAGCATGACATCTGCCATCATATCAACAGTACCGCTTTGAATCCATCCGAAAGGTCCTTTCGCGCCTGAATTCAAATGTCTGATATCCACATTATCTATCCTGAAGCGTGATATTTTCTTCCAAGGACTATCGTCATTAGAAAACGAAGCAACTCGTCTAGGATGTATAGTGAATAACGAATTGTCATAAGAGCCAGACATATTGTCTGCTGATAGTATATCATACAACACCCAGTGTTTTCGAAGTTGAGGTAGATCACAATTAAAAATGCATACTTCAATTGGTTCAGTAGATTTCGGTTGGTATAATTTCACCACTGCATCCTCCATTTTAAAATGCTCTAGTTCAAAATCCCCAGTTTTATAAACATTTCTATGTTCAACAGCATTATAATCCTTATCCCATCGAACATGTCTTCTATCTACAACTCCTCTTACTCCTTTCACTTCCACATTTTCCAAAATACCTCTTCCGTCAAGCCAGCGACGAAGTGATAGCGTCACAGAAATTGTATCAATAGTCAAGTCAAATTGGGTATAATTCCCATCATCCACTACAGGTTTCATATCCTCACTATTATACAATCCCTCATTTGCCTTTGCCTGCGCTGCAGCTATTGTTTGAGATCCTTGCTTGACGTTACTTGTGGGAGAATCAGTATTTCGTGGTCGTCTTGAAACAAAAACCTGTTGTAGAGAAATCACTCCATCTTTCCATTTAGGGACAATGGCATGCTCGAAAACAACAGTAAGCCCAGTTTCTTTCGTAAGAAATTCACCAACTTTTCTTGCACAGTACTCTTCAGCCGAAAACGTTCTAACAGCAAACACTAGTAAAGAGACAAAAGTGGTCGTTCCTAATATAATCCATGCAATGTGACCGACTAATATCCAAGAAAAAAATGCACTAATATCATCAGTATTAAACGGTCGAACTTGTCGGATCAATGCCCATTTGAACCTGATCCGAAGTCGGTCAAAGAACCCTGATGCACTTGCCAGAAGCTCATCTTTAGTCTGCCTCCTCCAAAACCTTTCACTGACTTTTGGATCAGTTTCAGGCGATACCTTAGGTTTTTCTGAAGGCTTCGGACTCTGTTCCTTGAACCTATATTTGCTAGTATTGAACCTATTTTCTCTGAGCCAATGAAACTCTCGTAGTCCCGTTCCCGGTCTATTTTGATATATATTTGCATTATGGCTCGCAATGATCGTTCGTATACCTAGAATATTACTGTGATCCCTTGATATAGACCTTTTAATGGCAAACGCTGGTAAAATTCTTGAAGGCGTTATACTATTAGTACAGATCTGACGAGCGCAACGGAAAAGCACACCCGTAGGTGCCATGCCAGCCGTTTTCAGTAGCGCTCCGTTATTCTTAGGTATCAAATTCATTCCAAGGTATACTTATTCATGGGGTACTCTCTAAATAAGAACAAGAGGTCTCTATGAATCGGGTAGCGGGAACTTGTCCAACGATAAACCTCTTATTAGCAAAAACTCTAAAATGCTCTGAGGTCGTTTTCAAAGGCTATGTTAGACTTGTAGCCAGAGCAAAAATGTCTCTTGTGGTTATATTATGCTGTGTTACTCTAGGGATAAATAAATATATCTTTGTCCAAAAAGTTCACTGTTCTGTAAATTTCGGTATTGATTCGAATTAAAAATAATTAACAACTAGTTAACGTTGCAACTGAGCGCTTGCGATTTTATCGGGATCGGCAAAGTGTGAGATTAATCTTTGACAAAAAAAAAAAAAAAAAAAAAAAAAAAAATTAGACTTTCCATATATTCAGCTATTGCTCGACACAGGAAAAAAAAAATTATTTATATCCTGGAAATTTCACAACAATGTCAGCACCAACTGCTCGGCTAGATGTAAAGCAGCAGCCAGTAGTAGAAGTACCGGCAGAAGAGGTCGATGAAGATGAAGTTCTAATAGATGTTTCTGGTACAGCTGTGGAAGCCTCTAATGCGGAGCCTCAGGATACATCAGATCAAGTTAATAAATCACAAGAAGGACTAACTTTGGACCAGGATGGACGACCGAAGTTCTCGTCGGTGGCCAACTCCGGACGGCCAGTCAGAGCTGAAATGAGAACAATTTTAATTCCACCACATAGATTTACACCATTACGAAGTAGCTGGGGCAAGATTTACTCTCCCTTGGTTGAACATTTGAAACTTCAAGTAAAGATGGATACCCGAGGTAAAAAGGTCCTTATACGTACATGTAGACAAACTACTGATCCTGGTGCTATTCAGAAGGGAGAAGATTTTATTAAGGCATTTACACTGGGATTTGACGTTGATGACGCTGTTGCATTATTACGATTAGATGATTTATATATTGAGACATTTGAAATTAAGGATGTCAAAACGCTTACCGGTGACCATTTAAGTCGAGCCATTGGTAGAATAGCAGGCAAAGACGGGAAGACCAAATTTGCAATTGAGAATACTTCAAGAACCAGAGTTGTTTTGGCTGATAGCAAGATACATATACTGGGGGCTTTTGCAAACATTAAAATTGCTAGAGAAACTATAGTAAGATTAATCCTGGGTGCACCTCCAGGAAAGATATATGGTAATCTCAGGATAATTTCTTCCAGGTTGAAGGAAAGATATTGAAATAACTTATTAATATATATAGCTAAGTAATACATCAAACTTTTTTATTATAATGGCATACAATTTATCATTTTCGTTTGGCGGTGAATCCCTTTTGAATCATTGATTGTTCTATTCTATCCCAAATCCGTTCAGCAACTTCTCTGTCTCTGAATCTTGAATTCCTATCTATTTCTTCGACTCTGAGATTCCATTGCTTTAAAGTAGGAGGTAGTGGGTCACCTTTGTAAACGAGAGCAAAACCTGCAACTTTTTGGAACAAAACTTTCGGATCGTTCCATTGATATGACGCAAACTGCCATGCTTGACCAGTTGCAAACACAGCAACAACCCTATCCCAATACTCTGGCTTGAATTTTTCAACTGAATTAACCACTAAGAACTTCACGTCACCAATTTTGCTACCTGATCGAGATATTCGTTGGATATTTGATGCACCACTCGAAGCGACAATAGGGTTGAAGATTCCTTCTTCGAGGAATTCCTTAACGTTGCCCATATGCAACAGCGATGAAGCAGATGGAGATATAATAATAATAGGATCCCTGTTCTTAGAACCAGAAGAAGAAGAGGAGGTTGATTGTGGTTTTGAAATAGGTTTACTGATTCCAACTGAAGGTCTACCTTTACCCTGAGCAGATTGTTTTAATCCGATCCTATATGGTCCTATTATCTGATTGCGGCATTCAGTAGAAACAGAGGAAAAGTCTATATTCTTACTTCCTCTTAGGTTTTTGTTATGGTTAACAAGTGTTCGTTCTTGACTATAGATTTTTTGTAGCTCAGGACTAACTTCATGATGTGTAGGTTTTGACGACACTCCACCATCACCAGCAGCTTTAGTCTCTGTTATACTGTCCTTCAAATTCTCCTTATTAGAATCTTTTACATCGTCCTTCACATATTCACTCTCAGTTGAAGCACCTTCTAACCAGGTGATTAAATCTGCTCTTTCCAAAAACTTTAGATTCAATATTCCTCGCTCATCCGAAATAGTAATATAATCGGTTACACTAAGATCCTTGGTAATCCAGCAATTATAAACCGTTTTCAAATCTATCCGCTTTTTTCCTTCATCAGCATCAATTTCGAACCTCGTCAAAGTGTCTAGGCTTATCACAGTTTCTTCACTGGAAATTCCAGGTAACGGAGGAAACAATAAGCCCGTGGCCTTCACAATATCATCCGCCTTACTGCGCCCTTCGCCGGTCCCTTCAACAAGAACAGGCTCGTTGTTCGACGCTATGGATAGCCGCAGCGCTATAAGAGGATCCATATTCCGAAAACCAATGCAGTATGTAATGTATGCTAGCTGGCCCGGAGATCTCTAAAGACAATAGCTATACCAGGTAGGTACACCCTATACGTAGTTAACATATATATTAGCATAACGTTAACATGTTACAGTATGAGCTTGCACCGCGCACACGCACGTACGAGATTTTGCACGCATACGCAAGTTATGGTGCTAAAAATTCAGCCGTATATCACGTGATTGAGCTAACCAGAAGATATATCTATATCCCCAGTTCAACCCCTTTTCCAATTGGCCGTGGCCTTAAAAGGGTAAAGAAAATCTCCGTCTTTTGCTGTGCTGACTATAGCTAGGTATTGGTACGAGTATGTTGGTTTTTTTTTTTTTAAATTAAGGCCACTCAATGCCATTGAGTCAATGGTAGTTAATTACTAAATATTGTACATGCAATAGTATACATAAAAATGACATAAGTACAAGGGTATTGGAATGCGGTGTTTCATTCTACCGTGAGGGGATAGAAATCTGGGCCTGTTCTAGAGTTATAATGCATTAGTAGTTGTCGTTATCACGGTACATGTCATTTTCGTGACGAAGTAGATGTCCCAAAATCTCAGTGTTCCTACTAGCAACATCCACTAGCTGGTTCTGGCTCATCATTGTGAATATAAATAGTCTGTTTTGAGTTTTCATTCTCAATAAAGTTGTTCTTACGTTCCAGTCTTCTTCGGATCAATCTCCTTATAATCGCTTCAAAGACCTCCTCTACACCCTGGTCATCCTTAGCGCTTATTTCGTGGCATGCCTCGGCACCATCCGTGCCGTCACCTCCTACACTGCTAAGATACTTACTAGCATATGCGACGCATGTTTCAAAGGGGACCTGCCGCTTTGAAGGGTCGGCATTAACCAGATCAAGCTTAGTTCCAACAATATGTATAATGACGTCGGAATCCAAATTCTCCTTGAGTTCTAGCAGCCATGAATGCATCACCTTGAATGACTCTTCCGACGTTATATCATAGCATAAGATACCACAAGATGCGCTACGATAATACATGGGTGCCATGGATCGGAACCGTTCTTGACCTGCCGTATCCCATATTTGAAGTCGAACAAGATAGTCGTCAAGTACCACTTTCTTTGCTAAAAACGAGGCACCTATGGTTGACGCAGTCCCATTCTTAAACGTCCTTCTCACGAACCTCAAAACAAATGAGGTCTTGCCTACCCCTAGTAACGTTAGCTAAAATTTGTGCTGAAATAAATTGTAAACCCCCATGTTACGGAAGGAAAGCAGCCGAATAACTTACCTTGCGCGCCTAGAAGAACAACCTTCGCGTCTAAGCTCATTATGTCTTAGTTTTCTAGCGAAAGGAGTATAAATATTACCGAGCTTAAACCGCTATTTTTGCAAGCTTTAAAGTTCTTAGCCCTGTCTGAGAAACTTACCCCCGTGTCGCAGATAAGAGAGTTCCAGACAGGTGGGAGTTTGAACGCTACAACAACGCCTAACTTCTTTTCGTTTGTTTGTTGCTAGCAAGTAGCCAGAGTGGTGCCGTCTAAACAGGTCTCAATAAGTTGAATGGATCCTGAGTCAATATTAATATTATAGTTACCTCCGGCGTGTAATTATATAAATTTGTTTACGTTTGGGATATCGATATAAAGTAGATCTTTGCCGATCTCCGTGATACGTAACGTCCTACGCGGCTGAATCTTCAGTAACGTTATAAGTTGATGATGAAATCTTACAAGATTCGAATCTCCTATTATAACGGCATCATAACATCGTACGTACCTGTACATGTACCATTAATGACCGTTAACGTTTAGGTTATAACTTGGAAACGATATATCCTGAGCTCGAGCTCGTGTTGGGAAAAAAGCTCCATATATATAACCATATAGCAAACGCATTGCTGGGTTGCGCAAGTCGAGGGTACTGACAAGCTACCAAGGCCTGCTTTTTACTATTTGGCCCATTGCATTTTGCCATGCTAGGGCTGCGGCTTGTTAGAAGGAATTGTCCACGAACATTTGCAAGATGGTGTTCGTCCAGTTCCGAAAGTCTGGCTAATGAGTCCAGGGCGGTTGCAAACACGCAAGAGCTATATATGCTGGATAAGGCTAGTCCTGGCTCGGTGTTTTTTTTGCCACGGGGTGCTACATTGTTCAATAAACTTATGAACTTCATGAAAGTTCAGCAGAAGATCCATGGGTTTGAAGAAGTTATAACCCCATTGATCTATAAGACCGACTTGTGGAAAACTAGTGGGCATTGGCAGCATTATAAACGGGATATGTTTGAAGTTAGTGGTGACTCGCATGCTGAAGAAAATGAGGATATTTCCTCTCATTCGTATGGGCTGAAACCTATGAATTGTCCTGGACATTGTTTGATTTTCAAAAGCCGGGACCGATCTTTTAGAGAATTACCGGTGAGATATTCCGATTTTTCACCTTTGCATAGAAACGAATCATCCGGGGCTCTTTCTGGGCTTACCAGAGTCAGGAAGTTTCACCAAGATGATGGACATATATTTTGTACTACTGAGCATGTTGCTTCTGAAATCAGTTCCTGCCTGAAGCTTATCGAGACCGTTTACCGAGTTTTCGGATTGGACACTTATAGGTTTACATTGTCTACCCGGCCAGAGGGGTTTATTGGTGATATTGAAACTTGGAATAAAGCTGAAGCAGATTTGACTGACGCCTTAAATGGGACTCAACGGGAATGGACGATAAAAGAAGGTGATGGTGCCTTTTATGGACCCAAAATCGATGTAATGGTTTCAGATAATGCCGGAAAGGAACATCAAGCAGCAACTATACAGCTTGATTTCCAATTACCGAAAAATTTCGAGTTAACATATACTTCAAGTGCGCAGACCCAAGAAAGACCCGTAATGATCCACCGAGCTGTTTTTGGATCTTTTGAACGATTCCTTGCATTATTGATTGATCATTTTGAAGGAAACTGGCCATTTTGGATGAGTCCATTCCAAGCAGCTGTTATCCCTATATCAACTGATAAGCACTTGGAATATGCTCAAGGAGTAGTGAATATTTTGTCAGGTAAGCAACTGAAAGATGAAGTGCAAGCTGCTAAGCTGTCATCGCGGTTTTTCAATGTTGACTTGTTTTCGCAAGCAGAATCCGTTAACAAAAGAATCAAATCAGCAATTAAGACGGGTTACAGGTATATTATCATTGTAGGTGACCAAGAGCTAACCAATGGAACTGTTGCCATTCGAAGCAAAGAGGTCAAAACAACTGCGGAAATGACACCACAAGATGTACTAAGCATGTTTTGTAAACTAGAAGATGAATATAAATAAGCATAAAAAAAAGAAGAGTCGGGAGGTCTACATGTACATAGTTATATATATATATAAGGTATTATTCAACTTGCTTTGCAGCATTTGTTAATGTTTCATTCTTAACTGTGGGCAGACTAGTATGTCCTAGAATGATTTGGGGTTCAACAGGAAATTCTGTTAACCCTTCCCAAAGATCAATTGGAAGATAATCGCCTCTTTCTTTGATAAATTCTTGTCGCTTCTCCATTTCTTCTTTGTATACCTTCAATAATTTCTGTCTCATTTCATCTGCGATTGCTTTGAGCTTTTCATCCGCCTTCTTACGTCGTGCAACTTCCAGTATCAAAGCATGGTATGATTTCAAGAAAAGATTGTAATAATCCACTAAAGATGCCTTTTCTTTTATCAATTTCTTAAATTCCTTTAACGCTTCATTATGGCTGCTTGAAAATGATTCTAATAATGACGAATAAGTAGACAACTTGGTACTTCCAAAGATCTCAAATTCCTCAAAAAATGATACAACAGTTGAATGTACTTTAGACATTGTCTTATAAAAATCTTGTACAGCTATTTCATTTGTTTCAATTGATTTTCTCCTATCGTACAATTCTTCTACAGCACCTTCAACTTCAAGTGAATCAGTTTCCAGAACTTTCATTAATTCCTTCAAATCATCACTTGCACTGTTTTTTTTCTCTAACTCGATTGCTTCATAACAAAGGTCATAATGCCTCGCTAGGGATTCCAACAATTCTGCCATCATATGTGCATGTTCTGCTATTTGATCAGTATTTTCATGTGCTTTAATCAAATCATGTCTTTTCAAATTGCTAATACTAAACATTCGTCTTTTTAAACCAGCAATATCAAGCTCGACATTAGCAATATTTGAACTTATCCTTTGATTCAATTGTTGTACTTTATCAGAGCACTCGCTCAATGCTACTCGTAAGGATTCAATGCCATTTTCATGTACAAAGCTCCGTAATGTAACTGGAGGTGGAGGAGAACCATTTTTGCGACTCCGCATTACTGAACCATTCGATCCTGGAGTAGGTGGCAATGACTTTTCATAATCCGTAGGACCACTGCTTCGAGCTTGGAAAGCAGGATCTAACTCTGTCTTTTCTAGAACAGACAATGCAGAATTCAAGTTTGCATCTAACCGTTTGATTTCACTGACACAATATTGAAATTCTAGTCCACTAGTTTTCTGTAGTTCCATTAAGGAACGCCTAATTTTTTCCAAGACATTGAACTGCTTGTCAATTGCCTGATGCATGAATCCGACTTGGCCCCAAAGTGCCGTAGCCTCTTCAATACGTTTCCTCGATGTGGTAATTATAGTATTTGCCTCGGTACATATTGGACCAGAAATTGCAAGAGCCTGTTTCGCTTCTACAAACCATGACGAAAGGGTCCCTGACTTAGTTTCCCTTGTACTTATACGGTTGTTCGCCATCCTCACCGAAACAACAAGAACGAAGAAAAAAATGCTATGTCCGCCTGCTTTGAGAATTGAATCTAAAGCGACTTATTAATTGAAATAGTACAGCCATGGGCATATTCCTGTCTATTGGATAATTTCTCGCTTCTCGCAGGAAGCTAGTTTACAAAAACTCTAACTTAAACCAGCCGCTAGTTGGATTATTTGATCTAATAATTGCTCCAATACGCCCTATCAATTGAAGCCTCTCAATAGAAACTGCTCAACACCAATGTTCCCAGTACCATAAATGCCTGTAACGAGAAATTGCGTGAAGCTGAAATATCAAAGTGCAAGTGCTATATATTATAGCTGTATGCATGCGCGTAGCACCACCGGAAGTAGTTCTATCGATATCTCTGTTATCGAAATTGAGCCTATAACGTTAAATTTGTTATATGGGCCTGCTCAATCGATAACAGGGGAATTCGCCTGCATGTCTGAAACCACAAATTTATGCAGATTAATACCCAAGAAAACTGTAACTTGCAGCATAGACTGTTTATTGCTCACTGGATCATTTCTTCAAGGGACCTTTTGGTTGGTTATTAATATTTTATGGTTAGTTTCTGTGAAGTCACGTGCCTCATCGGCTCACGTTATTAAAAGGTTCAGGCCTCGCAATACGTACCGGCATATTCTTGCATCGAGAAATATAGTGATATCGCGGTAGGCATCACGTTGAATTCACGGTATACGTAGTACGTACCAGCCGCCGTGCGCATGCGCATAACTTTTCTTATCCTCGACGCGTCAAACAATTATTTTTTCTTGGGGATAATTCATGACAAACGGAGCAGGTCCAACGCTAGTGGGAAGGAGTGTGCCTAATGAGAACGTATCCACGCGTCACATAGAGCAGATGCAGAATGAGTGTACTGAGAGCCAAGAAGATGGGCCGCGGCCTGCTAAAAGGAAAGCAATAACGCTGGATCAATTCTTTACATCGAACGGAAAGAAGGATGAGCGCGAGAAAGAAGCCCAAATGGATCTAAATGGGCCTGGGGAGATACAGCAAGAAGAATCAAGTGCTAATACAGTAGAAGCTATCGCGTCGAAACCCGAGAAGGTGGGTACAAGTCAGATTAACAAGATTCACCCATTTTTTCAAGCAAGAAGGCAGAAAGAAGAAGACAAGATACTAGAGAATAAGGAAAGCTCAGAAGTGGCAGAGGGTAATCATATAACTTCACTAATGGTAAAGCTGAAATATAAGCGTGTGCAGTCACGTGAAGTTGAAACTCCTAAAAAAGTGCCTAGTAAGAATATTCATCCATTTTTTATGCGACGAAATGAGACTCCCAAGCAGCCAGAGCCTGAAATAAGTTCTATAGCTCCCAAAGAGGAGATTATTCAGGAAGTGCCTATGGCCAACCGGTCTCGTAGTACACACCCTTTTTTTCTCAAGAAAAAAGAAAATGACACTCCTAAAATTAATTCAAGCATCAAGACATTTTCAAAATGGGATAGTACAGTTCTAGCGGCTAGTTGGCCTAAATATTCTCATACTCGTGACTTACCCAATACTAAGCGTGCGAAGGTGAAAATTTCACTTTCTAACAGGAAAAGAAAAAATGTTGCACTTGATATTTCAGAGAATGAATCAGTTCTACGAAAATTATCATTTCATGGTACGTCACCAGCATTACCTAAACCCAAGAGAGTCTTCATACCTTCTACAGAAGTTGTTGAAATGACGAAAAGTCAAATACCCCAAAAATACCAAGCATTTTTCTCGGATTTGATAAGTACGGTGGGCGATTTCAAGGCTTTTGAATTACATAGTTACGAAAATTCATTGTGGAGGGACAAATATTCACCTAAAGTTCCTTGTAAAGTTATAAGCCCCAATGGAGAACTTGTAAGTGAATGGATAGAAAAAAAGATTCAAGATTTATCTCAATTTGCACAACATAAACAAAAGCAAGAAAGGTTACGTCAGAAAAAGGCCAAATGGAAAGATCTGGATGATTTCATTGTTGATGACGATGAAATAGAAGAAGAAAGTACCCAAGTTGATACTGATACGGACACTGATAGGGTTTTAGCGAATTTCTTAATACTTTATGGGGCTCCTGGAACTGGTAAGACTACTTCAGTTTATGCAGCTGCCAATATACTTGGTGCGCATATTTTTGAAATAAACCCCAGCCAAAGGCGAACAGGTAAGGATATTTCAACGCTACTAGAGGGAATTGGTCAGTCGCATACTGTGCGATCGTTTGGTGTTTCCAATGAGGAAGGAAATATAAAGCAAAAGGATACTGTTGTTTTATTAGAGGAGGTGGATGTATTATACGATGGAGAAATATCATTCTGGTCTGCACTAGAAAGGTTTGTCGAAACTTCTCGTCGGCCTGTTGTTCTTACTTGTAACTCGTTGGATAGTCTTCCTGCCCAGTTTGTTAACAGTGGCCAATGTACTTTTTTGCATTTTCAACCAGCAGCAAGGGAATTACAGTTGGAACTTTTATGGTTGATAGCAGTTAATGAGGGTCATTTAATTACTAAAGAGTCTATAGTACCGATATTGGACGAAGCTAACGGTGATTTACGGTTGGCTATAACAAATTTACAGTTCTGGTGTCAAATAGGTGTGCGTGGCTGGAAAAGTGGTATTGATTGGATTCCTACCAGTGATGAGCGTCGTATGGCTGATGCTCAAGGACTACGAGTAATGAGTAAGAATACTATTACTACGGATACTTTTAAATCTGAGAAGAAGAAAAATTCCTTAGATATATTTATTACAGCTGAGGCTAGATCAATGGCGGATGTTTTAATTTCTAATGAATTTAGTGCCATGCCCTTTGCTTTTAGTACTGGCACTGATGATCTCATTATGGGTATAGACATTTGTACAAACGCAAGCTTCAAACAAATACCATTGGACTCTGAATTACAAGTCGGCAGGTATTTGGGCAGTGCTTGTGATTATGATATTGAGACACCCGTTAATAATAATAATAATACTATCTGGGAAATGAGAGAATTGGTTCAGTTCCTTACCCCTGATGGCGATAGTTACAAGCCATATAATAGCATAGATGGTTCAACGGCACAAACTCTTGCTGCTGAGATTTACCCGTTCATTCGTGATATAGCACGGTTTGATCATAAAAACCTCAGCTTATACCAAGGCCAAATCAAAGATGCCGATGATTTGGTTAGACGGTCTAGGCGGTCACTTAACGCGGCAGGGATAGAAACATATGAACCATATTTCGATACTGATAACGTTAGAGAGATCCTCGATACTAGTACATGGTAAATTAGAATATTAAATCATTTGCATTTTCATTGAAACTAATCCTCCTGTAAATTTCCTCAATGCCTTTGCCTTTTGATTACTCATTTGAAACCTTCTATAGGCTTCTTGAACATGCCTAGCCATTATAGGTCTCTGAACTTTATCAGGTCCGTCGAATAAATGATGATCCCGTTTACGTTTCAAAGGATTGGGATTTCCTTTTTTACTTTTAGACTCTAATTCTTCCTCCAATTCCTTCACTTTCAATGCTTCTTCAGTTATATTGGCTACAATTTCAAATGTCAAAAACCCTAATACATCCATAATATCGTCATGTGGTCTGAAATCTTGAAATTGAGAAATTCCAATCCATTCTCTGAACCGTTTGGCCTTTCGATAAGTAAATGTAGCTTGGCGACATTCACTCCAATGGCCGTATTCTTCTTTAGTCATATTTTTCGTACGTTCGTCATTTTTACGTAGTCGTTTCCGCATAGCTTCACTAGCTTCTAGATTTGCCTCGGCTTCAAACTCATCTTCATCCCCGTCATCTAATGGTTGTTCTTTAAACATAAATGCCATTTCCCACGGGAACCTTACCCGTGCCCTAGTAGCTTTCTTAACTTCGGTAGTCATTACTCCGGGGTCTTCAATGAGATCGGTGCCATCAACTGCACCGCCATCTTGTTCCCTTGCATTTTTTCTAGCGTCCTTCCATAATAAATAAGTACTAAGCCGGTTCACTTTGGCCTTGTCATGTCGAATCACAAAAATCAAATCCTCAACAGCTATAGAACGTACACCCCTACTACGGGCAAACGTCGATGCTTGTAGCAGCTATACTAGTTAGATGGATGGCTCACCATAAGTGAATTACCGAATTACTTACAAGTTCAACTACTTGTGCGCGAACAATATCCTCAATTAATGATGTTGTTTCTAACGGAGGGTCGTTCGTTTCACCACTCACAAACATCATTTGTTGAATCTCAACGCGGTATTTGTATTTATCTGACTTCTCCGCCATTTTGTCCGTATAAAACTATTGCGTAAATGGTAAATTCGAAGTAGGAAATTTGGAGTTATACAGGACTGAGAAGAACTTGATTAGACGTCGACTGTTGCACTACTAGTATAGTACTACCAATTGCAACTACCGCTATAGCTAGCTACTACAGCTGTAGGTGTAATTAGATATTCCCCGGTACGTACGTATACCGACCCTAAATTCGATCGATCGTTATTGCAAAACGCGATTCCTCCAGATTAACTTAGGCCTAATATTAACGGATCCGGGTCGGTATACGTACGTACATGTAGCGCTAGCTACAACATTAATTAGCTGCAAGCTTATAAGGCCATATCTAGATCTGTAGCACTACTACCGGTTATAGGCTAGGTACCACTGCTTGCCCAAATATAAATATTTGGCTTCAGCTCGTACCCCGATGATCCTGTAGACTATGTCTAGAAAACGAGTAAGGCGCGGTAGTAGTAGTGGAAGCAGTAGTGCTAGTAGTTCTGACGATGAAGGGCGATCATTTGTCGGGTTCAAAAAAACTCATAATGAAGAATCGGGTGGGATGAAGCCTATGAATTTCACTTCAGGTGGATTTACGCAAGGTACAAATGGTGCGAGCGGCAAAATGAGCAAGAATAACTCTAAGAAACTACCAGATGGTGGGAATGTATCCTATGGGATTGGTGAAAAATTAATGGCAAAGATGGGTTATGTTGCTGGTAAGGGTCTTGGTAAAAGCCAAAAGGGTATAGTTGAACCTGTCAAGCAAGAGTCACGAGAACAGGGTATTGGCTTGGGTACTGCTGAAGAGATCACTGGGAAAGTTAGTGTCGGTAAGCCTAAACCAAAGTCAAGTGGCTCTACAACAAAACGTCGGCCTAAACCATTATATAAAACTGTCGAGGAACTCAAATCTAATGATCTGGATATCCCCGAGAGTGTTGTACGAATTATTGATATGACACGTGATGAAAATGGTAAATATATGGATGAAATAATGCTAGTTAATGGGGTGGGTGATAGTTTTGGTAAGGAGGAGGAATATGAACGGGCGAAAAACGAATTTAGGAGGATCGAATCTGCATTATCAAGTATATCTCTTGAAAATAATGAGTTACAGTTACGACATGTTGAGTTGAGTGGGGTTTTATCGGCGGTGAATACTCAATTGGAAAGTGCTGAAAACCGTTTGTCGTTGATTAAGACTTTGAGTATTTTAGTTGAATACAAACATTCAAATCCTGAAGAAGATTATATAAATTTAGAAAAGTTGTTGAATGATTTTAAGGATGTATTATCTGATGCAGAACTTGATATATTATTGGCAACATTTGCAACTATCTTTGATTGGAGTTTAGAAACGATCCGTCGCACAAGTGAAATAATGATGTTGTTAAAAATCAATACATTAGTCTCACTTTTCATTTCACATTTTTATCCATTATTCTGGGATTCTACAAGTAAGAAGCATATTCCAGGCTATATATCGTTAATGCACTCGAAATGGCTTCCATGGATACAAAATGCTCTATCCATCGGTTGGGATTTGAATAACTTTGCATTTGGTCATGAAATTTCCCTAACATGGTTGAAAATCATACCCAAATCTATTTATGCTCCATTTATTGGTATTGTTAATATAAAGTTAAAACGATTTATTGATGAATGGGATCCTAAACGAAGTAAGAACTCTTTAAATTTTCCTGGAAATTATTTATTGGAATGGTCACGAGATAATCAAGAAATCTCGGAATATATCCGACCAAAATTTGTTACCTTTCTAAGACAACTTGATTTGTCGAGGGATGTTGAGCTAGCCAAGGAAAGCTTCTGGGTATCACTTATAGGGCCAACGCAACTTGAGCGGATGTTTAGTCAATATATTTCTCCAAGGCTTATAAACTATATTAAAGAAAACTTTGAAATAAATCCTGCTGACCAGCAAGTAGATGTATTAAAAACAGCTTTATTATGGGTAGGTGAATATTTTTCAAGTGAGGAAGCTACTCGAATATTCAATGCTTCATTTTTTCCTAAATGGCATGCTGTGTTACATGAATGGCTCATTCAGCCTGACGTTGATTTTGGTGAGATTTCTGAGTGGTATTTGACGTGGTATGAGTGGTTCCCTGGGAGAATAAGGCAATTGGCAAACTTGCAAGGTGGGTTTAGGTTCGGATTAGATATTATCAACAAGGCATTAGATGTTCCTGAGACAGAGCGGATAAAACTTGAAGTTCCTAAATATACAGTTAAACCTATTGAATTCGTGCCTACGACCACTCAATTATACGAAGGGGTAGACGAGCCTATTATTTTGGAATTATCTTATAAAGACGTGGTTGAAGATTTCTGTTTCACAAACGGGATTCTCTTTGAGCCTATGGGAGATGCTCACCCAGAAAAGGGTCATTTACTGTACAAATTTGGCATTGCAGGCACGTCTAACTTCAATGTTGGTTACTTTGAAGATGATATACTTTGGGTGAAACGGGGTCGTAGATACGAACCTGTGGATGATATGGACCAATTGTTAAGTTTGGCCTGAGAAAAAACATAAAAAAAAATTGAAATATAATATAATGTATATATACACGAAGTGATGAGATTCTTTTTTCTAGTTTGGTTGTCATTTTCCGAGAAATGGTTTAATATATACAGTTAGTTCTCGGTTTTTAAGGTATTTGCTTCAGCTGGGGGTTCACCTTTGGCGGAAGCACTTTCGTCTTTCGAATCAACAGGTAAGTCGTCTTCTCTTAGTTCCTCGGCATAAACCTCAGGGTGTTGTCTGAAACAATTTTGCATACCTTGGAATTTTTCAATACAATCAATTCCCTTAGGTTCAGCTGATGAATAAACAAAACAACTAAATGCTTCTTTAAATTCTTCGCCGCATGGACCATGAGCCATACCACCCAAGCATGGGCAATCCCAGTTAATTTCACCTGTCTCTGGGTCATAAGCTCCTTTCTCTTCTGGTGGGACTTCAGTAGCAGTAACGGTTTCAACAACATTTCCATTCTCATCTGTAACAATTTCGTCGGTTACCACTACAGTCTCCGAAGACTCGAAATCTCCATTATCGAGCAGCTTTGGTGGGGAAACATTAATGTCCTTTTCCTCTATAAAGTTATCCTCCTCCGCACGAGCGGGGAAAGCAGTTTGGATGGCCAGGTAAGCAGCAAAGGTGCCGGTAGCTGTTAAAATCAGCTTTTTCACTGCCGGGAAGCCTCTAGAAGGTCTTTCTGGACCTAATGTCCGAGGCCTGATATATGAGCGGCCATAAGTTCTAGCAGCCAAGCTGGCTTGTTTATATAGAGTTCTCCTGATCATTGCAATAAATCCTCCTCTGGTTGAAATATTCAAGATGGCAAATCTATAATGGCTTACAAATTTCCAAAGCTTTATAAGCCGGGTTCGAATTAATTCGAGTACTCGTTGATTAACGTACGTTATAGCGTTGCAAAATCCGAAGCGTTCGAGATCCGATCTTTAAATTTAAGGTTCGGAAACGATCGACATCATGATCATGACAGGTTATAGCTATAGCGCGTTACGGTACCGGGTATATTTGTGAGCTCAAGTCAACGTTTCTACAAGGGATAATGAGTATGGGAGAGTCGCTGACGAAGATACTCTATTGTCGATATTGGTATCATTGGATAGAGAATTAGAAAAGCTTTTGAATGACACCAAATGTAGAAATAAACGTGGGAGTTTGGAAGCACCGAATGTCAATATTCAAACCGTCTTTTGTATCAGCACAAGCATCAATAACTGGCATGCTTCTAGAGCATTGACTATGCTGTTTAGCTGCATTTTCTAGAGGAATTTTGCTGTTCAAAGTAGCAGGAATTGAAAGTCTGGGGCCATTTGTTCCAAACAAGTCTTAAAACAATAAAATAGTGGCCATAGTGGTTTTTATATGACTTTGCCAGAAGTTTGGTTTGATTTGGTTCTTTCTCACGGCTACCAGCGGTTTGAATGATTTGTGTCTCCAAAAGCAATATGGGTTATATCATATGAACTCTTCTTCATGTGTGAACAGTCTCGAACACTTCCGGGTAATTGTGTTTTTCCAATACTCGGAGATGCGGCTGATAGACCGATAAACCCGCGGTGACCGATGGCATTTTCTTTTTTAAGGCCGGGGTTCGGTATGTAACGAATCGTTAACGTTAACCACAGCGCTGGTATAACAAGTTAAATCAATATTAGTCAATTGCACCGAGACCTTAGGAACCACCTCGAATTGCGCCTCGCCGAGCGGCTTTTAATCTGTTCAGTTTGGATCTCCGAGAACCTTGACAGACCCCCCTCCAATCTGAGAATATAAAAAGGTGTTGAACTCCCCTTGGATTATCTTTTTTTTGCAAGATCAATTTACTCCTTCAATTAAGATCTTAGAATATCACTTCTTTAAAATTTTACAATGGCTTCAATCAACGGATTCAAATTAGGCCCTATTGGCTATGGTCTTATGGGTTTCACCTGGAGAGAGGCGATTACTCCAGATGAGCAGGCCTTTGCTGCCATGAAAAAGGCAATCGAATCAGGTGCTAACCTCTGGTCAACTGCTGATTTCTATGGCTGGCAAGATAGACCTAGTAATTTAAGACTTATCAAGCGTTATTTCGACAAATACCCCGAAGACGTCGATAAGGTCTTCTTGCTTGTTAAAGGTGGTATGGATACTTCCAACCCTTACCCTGGTCCAGACGGTTCCAGAGAAGCTGTCATCAAGACTGTTGACGATGCATTAAATATATTTGACGGCACCAAGAAGGTTATTGACAACTTCAATCTCGCAAGGGTTGGCAATGCTCCGGTAGAGGAAACTGCCGCTGCTGCCTCAGAACAAATTAAGGCCGGTAGAGTTCTCACTTTCGGATTAAGTGAAGCCTCTGCTGAGACTATCCGTCGAGCTCACAAAATCGAGCCTGTTAGACTCTTGGAAATTGAATATAACTTATGGTCAAGGGAGGCAGAGCAAAACGGAGTTTTTGCTGTTTGCAAGGAATTGGGTATAATAGTAGCTGCTTATAGTCCATTAGGTCAAGGAATATTCACCGGTAAGTACAAGAGTAAGGATGATTTCCCTAAGGGCCATTTTGCGCCTTTGGTCGATAGATACCAAGATGAAGCCATGGAGCATAACCGTCAATTGGCTGACCTTGTTACCAAGGTGGCTGAGAAGGAGAATGTTACTGCCGCACAATTGTCGCTTGCCTGGATCAGAGCAAAATCTGGCACTGATGGATACCCTCTTATTATCCCTGTACCAGGCTCGGTATCTGCCAGTAGAGTCGAAGAGAACTCAAAGCTTGTGGATGTTTCCAAGGAGTCCATTAAGGAAATCGATGAATTTCTGAAGACCTTTAAAGTAAAGGGAGAAAGGGGCAATGAACGTGCAAGAGCTTCTTACTACAGGTGATTTAACCCCAATTTTGTATATATCTGAATATTTTATATCCAGTTGGTCAATATTAGCTCTATTTATTCCTTGTATAAATAATATTGGTTATAATGTAGCTCGAGTTCTCTATAGCTCTATAGCTATAGAGATCTGCTTCTCGTTCTCCATATTTACCCTGCAGTAGCTAGCTTGGATGAGTGCGGCTATACCGTCGATCTTTATCAAAACCAGTGCACAACCCTTGAACGTTCATGATATTGTGCACCAAATTTAGTATATAATTATGGAATTTCACATGTATACGGTATAACCAGTACTAGTGCCAGAAGCTAGCTTACGTTTCTAGAAAACATTACAAAGCTTCAACCTACTCGTTCATTCAACAAATACATTGACCTAGACCTTCACCATGGAACACCCAGCATTCACAATGGCAGGCCTCTGCAGCATTGGAGGGCTCACCGGATTCTAGTACGTTCTTTGCAACTCTGCTGTATGAAAACGGTTTATATTAACAATTTAGTCTGAAAGGGTCCAAGCCATCATTAATTGGTGGGTTGGGTGTAGGTGCCTTATACGCTGGTGCGGGCTATCTATTATCGAAAAACGCAGACTGGGGTCTTGAGCTTGCTTTAGTCAGTTCTGTTGTACTCGGAGGTGCGATGATTCCACGAGCATTCAAGACAGGGAAGGCTGTGCCGATAGCTGTTGGTGTTTTGGCAACCCTTAGCACTGCTTACTATTCCAAGAAATATTACGAGTTTTATGGTTAGAAAAATTTTGTTAGCAATTCTTTTTTTGTGTTTTCTTCTTTGTAAATATGTTGTATATATGATTCTCCTGGTGCAATGTGTTTTTTTGTGATATGTCAAAAAGTGACATGCTATAACCCGAGTAATCATGTCTGTCAACAATTACTGAATGTTATATAAGGGCCCAACGTATATCTTTGATCAATCTCATCCATAAATACAGTATGGAGTTGATTGTGTTTCTTCCAAGGATATCCGTAAGTACCCTTTGCCTTAGTCTTTCCGGATGCATACTAATGACAGATCCATCGTGTGGATAAATTCACTACTGAGGTCGGTGTTCCTAAATTGCAAATAACCCCTTGGACAAAAGTTTTCATTAAAACTATTTCCAGGGAAAAATCACGCCAATTATTCTATGATTATCTTGATAAACGTCGTCAAGCTTTGCCTGATACCCTTGGTGTTGAACGAGGAATATCTGACGAAGACTACGAACTGTTTCTTAAAGAGAATTATAATATTCTCATTGCATTGATATGGGTTCATTGTTGTTTGGAAGGCCCCGATGCTATTCTTAACACTGTTGTCGAATCAAGGGAGTTCAAGCGCGACCTTCGCTTGTTGGAAGATTCGTTTATCTTGGAAACTAAGGACGTAATCTATCGTCATCAACGAGTTTTACCTACAAGACGAGCAGTTAGAGATATGCTTGGCTATTATTTCGTTAAGGCAGGTACTGGCGAGAAAGCAGTGATCAAACGGCCTACAGCTGAGATCGTTTATAACCTTGACCAAGAAGAGTTGGAGCCGGCAAGTGCACGAACCTCGCGTACGAGTATTAAAGGATGGATTGAGTTTGATGAGCTTTCTGATACTGGGAGTGTAACAGGTAACCATAGAGACTTTTTGGACCTTTTCCTCAAATTGAGGTCACAGTTGCAAAAGGATAACTCTCCAATTAGGCCACTTTCAGTTTTAACCAGTAACAAAGAAAATACTCTGGCCTCTAGATCGATAGGTGTTTCAGCTCGTGGGCCTACGCCTACATTGAGTGTAACTAGAAACTCATTCAATGCGGCTCCTATTAGAAACACTCTCAATACTAGCAGGCCTTTATCAATGGAAGAGCATAGCAGCGTTGGTAGCTATGATTCACCGCTTTCCAGACTTATTAGAAATGCCAAGGAAAGATCTTCCAATTCTAGATCCATTGAAAATCATAGTGAGCCCCCTACAACGTTGTATGGTAATTCATCAGCATTTGGACGGCCCTTGATGGAACGCAGTCAATCAAGGTTGCGGAAGAGGACAGATACCATTTATAGCCATCATAAGCGGCATTCGTTGTTGGTCACCAAGCAGGAACTTAATTCTAGGTTCAGTGACTCTTCACTTCCCCCAGCAATGATACGTTGGGTGAAAGGGACAAGTATAGATAGCTATGGTACCTTTGAAACCAGGGAAAGTGAGAAACTAAATTTGACAAGGTTGGAAAGAGCTACAAGAGATAGTCTTCCAACGGATACAAGATTATTTAGTTCCAGCGAAACTCCCTACAATACATTCAAGTTACAAGGTAATTTGCAGCTGGCTAGAGATAATGCAGATAAAAATGCAAATACAAACTCTCTTTTACCAACATCGACATTGAATCATGATAACGATTTGTTTGCAAAAAATAGGGATTCTTGGGATACTCCCGCCAGTGCCGCAAACTTGGGACCATCCGATAATAACCCAGTCTCTGTCATTCCATCCTTGAGCCGCTGTGATGTTGAGCCTTCCCCGAGGAAGACTAAGGCTAGGAACTCATGGGACGGTTCAACCACAAACCATGTATTCCCACCACCCAGTCCTTTGCCCGGTGGAATACCGTCCACTCCTACTAAGCAAAGTCCTGTCAGACCATTTGGGTCGCCGTCGAAGTTACGCACGCCTGTCAAGCTCAAGCAGCACGCAGGCAAGTTAATGGCAATTTTGACCGGTCATAGTAACTCGCCTAAAGTGTCAGTTGCACCTACTCATGAGGAGTTTCTTCATGATAGTGAGGGAATAGTCGGTTACAACCCTGAATCACCTACAAGGACAGGTAGTGCCAAACGCAAGCGTGGTATTTTCCATAGATAGGTTTTAGTTATTCTGTTGGGTTTCCTGTAAGTGATTTGTCAAATGATTTGGGATATCTTTATTGGCCTTGAAAAATTCTCCAGTAGTCATTCTATCAAGCTGTAGCGTGTACTTCATGTTTTGGTTAGTACTTTTCTTATGCCCCGGTTTTGGGCATTCACTCTTTTATCGTTGTAGATGGTATTGCATCCTTAGGCTTGGGGGTAGTCGACCTTCCTCTTCAGTTAAAGCCTAATGGAACCTTTTATACCAACTTTGCGTATAAGCTGTTCTGGACTATAACCCACGGGGTATTTCAGCGTATTTGCGATATCAGACTCGAGGGCCCAGGCTAGTAATTGCAATTTGCAAATGGGTTGGGGGTAATATAATACTAATATTGTGTGAGTTGCCAGGGTAACAATCCGGTCAGTGCTGACGTTCGGTAATTCCATGTATTTAAATTAACCACAGCCGTTATTTTTACTTTTCAGGGCCCGTGTACGCCTTGGCTATCCAATGGTGTCCATATTAGCTGTTTCTATCGCTTGAGAGAAGCAAAATACTGAAAAATAATAAAATTTAAAAATTAGAAATTTCTAGTATCCTGGAAAATAATGGGTAGAAAATCCATGGTTTCAAAGTTACTTTCAGTTGAAGTTGTATATTTTTTTAGTATTTTTTATTTTTTGACATAACTCTGCAAATACTTTAGAATGAGATGTCAATTTGTCAAATTCATCCTACACATAAGAAACTTCAACACTTATATATTAAAGAGATATTGAATCTTTTCAAGAGAAATAATACCGAGAAATGTTCGGAAAAGAGATTCCATCCCCTGACGTCATGCTTGTTGATAATCACCATGGAAACTGGACCTAGATCGATTATGCACGGCATATTGGGAATAAACGGATGCATCAAGATAATGCCGTTATAACGTACGTACGCTACTAACGCTAGTGATATTTGAATTCGTGACTAGTCTGCAGTAATAGTATACGTACAAGCTTAAGTGCCCATAACCGGTCCCATTGGTCAAGCAATTGAAACGGTATAAATGACCATTAAGCGGGAATGGTCGACTGCGTAAAATTTTTGGAAACAACCGACCAAGACAAACGAGCGGGTCTTGTAATACTCAACCAGCGGATAATTGACCGCCATATCTTTGAAAAACTTTGGGACTACAGTAAGTATCATATATTTCATTTCAGGCAACACAAGCCTAATTTAATAGCAAGCATAAGGATATGCGCTGATGGGGCATCAAACCGACTCTATGACTTCTTTGAAACCGACAGCGAAAGGAAGAAATATGTACCCGATTTTCTTGTAGGTGATATGGATTCATCTAGATCCGAAGTAGTAGACTTTTATACTAGTGTAGGAACAAAAGTGAGTGTTGATAAATCCGAATATGCCACGGATTTTATGAAGTCAGTGAAACAACTCAAAGAGGCTTCCAACAATGGAATCACTACATTATACGTTTTGGGAGGCATTGGTGGACGGGTTGATCAGGGATTCCACTCAATCCATCAATTGCTGCAATTATTTAGTGACGAGACAATCAAAGAGACGTTCTTAGTATCAGAAGAAAGTATCAGTTTCCTAATACCCGTTGGTAAAACAGAAATCAAAACCCCATTAAGGTATTTAGGACTGACTTGTGGGATAATCCCATTATTAGGTGAAACACATATAACTACCAAGGGCCTTAAATGGGACGTTACTAATTGGGAGACTCAATTCGGTACTCAAATGAGCACCAGTAACCATTTAATCAACGACGAAATCTCAATTGAAACAGATAGAACTGTACTATTTACAGCTGAAATACGCCATATAGACATATAATTATAACGTAGAATAGCATGCGCATGTTATTAGACTTCACCGCGGATCCGGGTCCATGGCTATGGGGTTGGTTGAGATTAGCGCACACAGCATGCGCACGCAATATTTGAAACGTACGCATGCACCGCGAACAATCGCATGGCGTTAATCATCGATGATACCGTCGGTTTCTTCTTGTGTGCGTAACACTGCGTATAACGTTAAAGTTAACGCTAAACGGTTAACCGTCACGTACACTTTTTTCTTTATTTATAAATATAGTTGCTAACAGAATCCGCCATGAAGCTGTATTACATTGGGATAGTGAGGAACGTAGACAAGGATAACGGCCTGGAGCTTGCCAGTGCAAGCGATCTGAGTAGCTTTGGGTATTTCGAGCGAGGACCGTAAGTTAAAATAAGAAGGCGGTGTTTAAACAGGGGCTAATCTTTATAGGGTTGGTCAATTTATGACATTTTTCAGTAATACTGTGGCCTGCCGCACTCAACCTGGTCAAAGGCAATCTGTTGAAGAAAAGGATAGTAAGTAATTTGGTGGGTTGATTCATAGTTGATAAGGTCATTAACTAAAACATTTAGAATACGTTGGACATGTTTATGCCAGATCTGAAGGACTTGCTGCTGTTATTATAGCTGATCAAGAATACCCAGTTAGAGTTGCGTTTTCACTACTGAATAAAGTGTTGGATGAGTATCTTACATTACATCCTCGTTCTGAATGGATAAATGCTTCAAGCAAACAAGGATTAGAATTCCCAGCATTGGCTGAATATCTTCAGAAATATCAAGATCCTCATAAAGCAGATTCAATTTTACGAGTCCAACAAGAACTAGATGAAACAAAAGTTACTCTTCATAAAACAATCGATAGTTTATTAGCACGTGGAGAAAAATTGGATTCATTAGTTGATAAGAGTGAAGCATTATCATCGACATCAAGAATGTTTTATAAACAGGCCAAGAAAACTAATTCTTGTTGTATAATTGCTTGAACAACACGTTATACATATATATATTTACAACTTGGTTTTAAAGGGTAATGATAATGGCTCATATGCTTGGTCGGCCAAGTTATCACCAGGAACTGAAGCACCATGATAACCAATACTTTTGACATCAATAAATGACGGATCAAGCTCACTGATGGAGGTAGCACCTAATAATCTCATATTCATTTCAAGTTCATCTTTTAATAATTGTATCGCTCTTTGTACTCCCTTGGTGCCATACGTTGACATTGCATAAATAAATGGTCGGCCTATGCCTACTCCCTTTGCTCCTAAACATATAGCCTTCAAGATATCAGTTCCTCTACGAACACCTCCATCAATGTATATTTCGATTTTATCTTGTAAACCCTTTGACCGTAATACATGCATAACTTCAACGAGTAATTCGATAGAGGAAGGAGCAAATTCCAATTGTCGACCACCATGGTTAGAGAGCAATACTCCTTGGACACCTAATTCAACAGCCTTCAATACATCCTCAACTCTTTGAACGCCTTTAAGTACTATAGGAAGATTTGTAATAGACTGAAACCAAGGAATATCTTTCCAAGAAAGGGAGGCGTCAATAAATGATGAAATGGCCCTAGCAGCTCCTTGACTACGGTCCACATTATCTCCTTCTTGTACATCTGCAGCATCTTCATCATATTTTGAACGCATATCCTTTTCACGACGTCCTAACTGAGGAGCATCAACTGTAATCCACAATGCCTTAATTCCTCGTTTTTCTGCATGCTGTACAATTTTTCGAGTTATTTCCCTATCACTATTGACATAAAGCTGCATCCATTGAGTTTGTTTATCAGTAGCAGCATCAACGATCTCATCAAATGAACATGAAGCCAAAGTGGGGATCATTTGGATTACATCTTCCTTACCCGCAGCTCTTGTAAGTACAACTTCACCTTCTTCATGACCAAGCTTACCCAAAGCGGTGGCAGTAATATAAAAAGGTACAGAAGTTTTTGTGCCAAGCATAACGGTAGAGAAATCAATTTTTGAAACATCAACAAGAACTCTTGGTCGGAACCATAATCGATGGAACGCTCGGTGATTTTCTCGTAAGGTGATTTCATCATCAGACCCAGAAGAATAGTATGCCCAACCAGTACGTGGCATTGTATTCTTAGCTACTACTTCAAAATCAAACAGATTAAACATTTGGTTTAATAATGGTTTATCTGTTTCAAGTCGTTTGATTTCATCTCGACCTTTATCTCCAGTGGTTGAACCTCTGATATCACCAGTAACATCTCCTAAATGTTTATCCTTCGATAGATATTTGGTCAAGGTATCCGGCGGATGAATAGGATCAAATTTCTTTGTGGCATCTTTACCAGCGTATTTTAAAATAATTTTTTGGCCACCTGGATGGTTGGGCAAAAACTCTGTTAAGTCGTACGCCTTACCGTGGATAACGACCCAGCAACTCTCTTTTGTATTGTGCTTCGCAACTACACGTTAGTATGTCTACATAGAATTGGCATATATTCTGGCGCTTACCTTCTGTTATGTCAACCATTGTCCAATGAAATTGGGTTCAAATATCATCGTTCGATTAAGCTGGTATAAATGTGGGGATCTGCGGGGTAGCGGCCAAACGTTAACGTTATAACAAATTATAAGGTACGCGATCAGCTAAGATAATTCATGAGACGACCATTTGAAAACCCACTATTTTACAACTCCCAGCTGTGATAGCAATAGATATCACAGGCTTTTTGTCATACATTAATATTATATAATTTTATGCTATATTTATTAATTTATATGACGATATATAACTTATGCTAACTTGCTCGCAAGCTTTTCGTCTGCCCACTTTCTGAGTCGTTCTCCATAATAAAGCATGAACAATGGGAAGGGAATTCCCAAGATTAGTGCCAAAAACCCACAAAGAGTATTTGCCCAGCCGTACCCCAATTTATCGTACATGGCTGCACCAAATAATGGGAATCCAAATCCGAAATAAGACCGGAACACGGCAGCAGCAGCAATTGAGCTTGCCGCATATCGGGGATTCATATCAATAATGTAATTTTGGATTGTTTGGAAAACTGCCACCATACCAAATCCAAAAAATGCTGTTCCAAGAAGAGGTAAAATCCATATTAACTTATGCTGTGCAGTCCATCCATATAAGAAAAGTCCAGTAGCAATTATAACAGCAACAGGGCTCAGAAGGTATAATCTGTATTCTGGTTTAGCTACTCCATTATTCTTTTTTGTGAGTCGCATGTATTCACGTTGAATCAATGGAGCCCAAAACATTATACCTAAAACTTCACCTACCCCTAATCCACAATACATCAACCCACTGATTCCTGTACTATAATGATACTCATTAAGCCACAATGCAGGGAAAGTTACCAACAAAAGATACATGAACCCATATACAAAGGCCAAGAATAAACCCAATCCAATAATAATTGGATGAAGTACCAACATAATTATTGGTCTTGAGATTGCCTTTCTTATTTTAGTTAATACAGGTTCACTTTGAAGTTCATAAATAGTATGCAAATTCTTATTACCAGATTCCTTTCTTAATTTATTTGCTTTTCGTTTAAGTAAAGTTGGTGGGTAAGTTTCACGGTATACTAATGCACCTAATATTGCCACACCACCATTAATCATTGTTAAAATCCAAAAAACCCATTTCCATGATAGGTATTCCACAGCGAACCCTGAAATGATTGGAGCAATAACTGGACCTAATGTAGGACCCAAACTATAAAATGCAAGAGGGGCATTACGATGTTCATCATCAAAAAGATCTGCCATTGTACCAGCACCTACAGAAAGAGGAGCAGCCCCAGCAAATCCAGCCAAAAGTCTGAAAACTATCAATTCAGCTACATTCTCAGATAATCCACATGCAGCATTGAAAACAACAAGGATTATAATCGAAATGTTTAAAACAGGACTTCGACCATAAAGTTCTGATAATGGAGCAACAAATAAGGGGAAAATAGCCCATGCAAGAATAAAAATTGATACTGCAAGGGATTGTAAAATGGATTGTTCAATGTGAAGACTTTTGGATATTGCATCCATAGCCGGAGAGGGCATAGAAGAAGATAAAGGACTAACCAAAGTATATAAACTGACTACTGCGGTGGTGATCATTTTCTTTGATTTGGGCCAGTTTCTTGGGTTCATTGGATCATCTGGACCATCCCAAGTGATTAGTTCGACATCAAGGTCCTTATATTCTAATCCATCTTGGGGAGGACCTTCATCCTCTTCATCATCATTAGGAACGTACCCATGGTCAACATATCTCGATGATAATCGTGACAAGACGGTTTCTTTTGTTTTTTGTCTTGTTACAGCTACATCTTCGTCGGCCATATCCCCATAAATATTAGCAGTACTATAAGCACTAGCATTAGAGATTCGTGAGATGTTTGATTGAGTACGTCGAGCAATATCATCTACACTATTCTCGTCCACACTGTACATCTCCGACCGGTTTGCTTCTTTCTCCACCGAAGAACCAGTGGTTGTTAACCTTGTGGGGGTGGTACTAGCCCTAAGTTTATCGGGCAAAGGATGCTTTTCATCCTCATCAGTTTCAGTGTTCTCGTTACTGTGAGTTTTGAAATGAAAGTCTGACTGTTCAGAATAAGAGCTACTTGTTCGTTTAGTGGTTGGAGATCCACCTTCGTTGTCAGGGTTGACATGTACACTCATGATTCACGGCTCAAAAATATTAACTAGCTGGTTTCTTTTCTTTTTTTTTTATTTCTTTCTTTTTTGGTATTTTTTTTTTTGTTTGCTTATACGTTTTATGGCGGGTACAAACTCAAACGGTTCATATGAAACAGACGACAAGTAGATAGCAAAAGAAGCAAGAGTGTCAGCTCATGAATATGTGTAATTATTGTAAAGCTAAAGGGAAAAAAAAAGGTCTCGGAGGGGAACAGCTCTTGTATTAAAAGGTATTTCCGTTGACTACGGGGTCCGAAAGTTTTAGTATTATAAAGTGCGGATCATGCAACGGTTTTGCTGATCGAACTTGTTGCTATAATTTGTCAAAATTTGCGCGATACGTCGGTTCGGTTAGCGTCTGAAGGGACGACTCAAAATAGTCGAATATAAGACTAGGTTTGCAGGGAAAAGAGGGCGCCAGTGTTGGGACATCTGTGCGGCCTGACTGTAGAATGCCAGCTTCCATGGCAAGGCTTCTAACAAAAATTGGGATTCGGGACTCGAATGGTGAAGCGGCAATTGGCGGTTATAGACGACCGCCAGCGAAAGCTACTAGCAGTCTGCCTTTTCTTATAAGTACACTCTAATTAAAGCTGTGTAACGTTTAAACTACGGCCGATAACGTTATTGAATTTATGTTGTTAACGCTTAATTATTCGATTAATCAATGATAGGCGAAGCCACGACTGCTCATTGGCTGATCAGAGTTATGGTAGACTTAACAGGGAGACTTCCACCAGCGGAGGATCTCTTACCGCATAGGGCAATGTCTCCCAAGCGCTTTGTAACTGTTACTCTGGGATCCCCAACGCTTGTATATATTAATATTAATATTACTACAACAAAGTGTCGTTGTACCACATGTCGTCGTTGTACTACGAGTACTTGTTGTACAACAAAGTGTCGTTGTAAGACACTCTAGGATTATTCTACTATGAAGACTACTAACCAGATTAATGGATTACAAAGTTTTTCAGTAATCACAAAAGGTCTCTTCTAACAAACTCGTCGTAGAGAGTCTTTCCTAACCGAGCAGGAGACCGTTCGACCAACACGCCAGCAGCTTCCAAAGCACTGATCTTGGACTCGGCTCCTCCCTTTCCGCCAGAGATAATGGCACCTGCGTGACCCATTCGTCGTCCAGGAGGGGCAGAGATCCCGGCAATGAATGAGACAACTGGCTTGGGAACCGGTCTGCTGAGGTTGTGTGCCTTCAAGAAGTCAGCAGCGTCTTCTTCGGCAGAGCCACCAATCTCACCAATCATAATGATCCCGTCAGTCTCGGGGTCATCCAAAAATACACTCAATGCGTCAATGAAGTTGGTACCTGGGAAGGGGTCACCACCAATACCAATGACCAAACTTTGGCCTAGGCCTACGTTGGTGGTCTGATTGACTGCTTCATAAGTCAAAGTACCTGACCGTGACACAACTCCAATTCGTCCTCGCTTATGAATAGATGAGGGCATGATTCCGATCTTACATTGTTCAGGAGCAATGATACCAGGACAATTGGGACCAACCAATCTGGTCTTGCTCTGGCTTTTCAGCGCGTCCACAACCTTGAGCATGTCATGTTGTGGGATTCCCTCGGTGATTGCAACCACCAAGGGTACTTCGGCTTCGATGGCCTCTAAAATACCAGCAGCAGCTAATGGAGGTGGTACAAACACGGCTGAAGCAGTAGCACCAGTCTCTTTCACTGCCTCAGCGACAGTAGCGAAAATTGGCAACCCCAAATGAGTTTGGCCTGCTTTCTTAGGGTTGGTTCCTCCAACCACTTTGGTACCATATTCAATCGCTTGGGTGGCATGGAAGGTTCCTTGCTTTCCTGTGAACCCTTGATAAAGTACTTTAGTATCAGAATTGATTTTCAGGTTTTTGATGGTATCTGAGTACGCCAACCGTCTAGCAGACGTCGAAAAGCATCTTTTGTTTTGTTAGTATATCTTCTTCTAAAATGAATTGAAAAAGCAAAAAATCAGGCCGTAGTTCTGTTTTGAACACGGATAAACATATTAAGCGACTTACCTTTTGGAAGCAGAAACTGCAGATTGTGGAAACAGCATTGTCGTCGTCGTCGTGGTCGTCGAGCTCTGTCAATTCGCCAGTTCGTCTATTCGGTTTCTCCTCAGTTGAATTTGCCCAAATGTCGAAAAAGGCAGCCGTAGCAAAATGATTGTCAAGGGACCGGAACAACCCGCTTTATATAAAACACTTTTGTATATCAACGTTAAGATTAACCCCTCACCGCTCACCGCTCATCACCCGAGAATAAATTTTTCCCACCAAAAAATTGTGCACGGCTGAAATTTTTTCAACCTTTTAGAAAATCCGACAAAATGGTTAACCGCTAGTAAGGTTTACCCACTCTGAGGTGTACATATGTGCGTACGTACCGCATGTAGTGCATAGCCAGATACTCAAATAATAGCATACATTATTGTTGTTGACTCGAGTTCTCGATTACCCGTAAGTGCGCTTCTTATAATTATATTCAGACGTCTACACATTTCTGGTATAGATAACTCTTAATTTCTGGTTCAACAGGGGTTGTTTGCGAAAATGTCGACCCGGTTGATGTACTGCACGCAGTGCAAGGCCGAAACCAAGGCAAACGCGAACGGCCATGAAGTTACATGCACCCAGTGTGGCTCGGTCATTGAAGATTCGAATATTGTTTCCGAGGTAACATTTGCTGAAACCTCTTCTGGAGCTCCTGTTGTTACTGGTTCGTTTTTGGCTGCTGACCAGTCCCACGCTCATACTACAGGCGTACATGGTACGCGACAAGGCGGTAGTCGTGAAACAACGATAGAAAAAAATAAAACGCGGATTTTAAAAATCGCCGCTAGATTGAAAATTCCTGAACCAGTTTATAGTTGGGCTATTCATTATTTCAAAGTGGCTCTAGATATAGATTTTGTGAAGGGAAGAAGATCACAATATGTTGTTTCTTCATGTCTATATTTAGCATGCAGGAAACATAAGACTCCTCATATGCTGATGGATTTTGCTGAAGCGTTATGTGTAAATGTGTTTTCTATTGGCGCCACTTATCAAAGTTTAGTGAAGGCATTGAGGATCCATGATATGGCTCCAATAGATCCGTCTCTGTATGTGCAACGGTTTGTTTCGGAACTTGCGTTTGGACAAGAAGGAGGAAACAGGGTTGCATCTGATGCTAACCGATTGGTTCATCGAATGGGTAAAGATTGGTTATTCGATGGTAGACGTCCAGCTGGTATTGCAGCCGCAGCTGTTCTGATAGCTGCTAGAATGAATAACTTTAGACGTTCAAAGGCTCAAGTGGTTTTCATTGCTAAAATCGCTGAAGAGACAATAGAACGAAGAGTTAGTGAATTTAAAAATTCAGCAGCGGCTACATTAACAGTAGAAGATTTCAGAAATACAAACATAGAGAGTGAAGCAGATCCTCCATCATTTGCTCGACATCGAGAATTAGAAAAAAAATTACAAGCAAGAATTGCTAGAGATGAAGAGTTACGAGAATTAGGTCAAGAACCTGATGATCCATATTTTGATTCTGAAATTATTGATATGACCAAAGAACTTGAACGGGATGAAGCACAAACTCCATTTGCATTGGAAGTAGATAGAAATTTAAGAGATCCCAAAATGCAAAAGGCAAGTAAAGCAGAATTAGCATTACGTCAATATGATAAACGGAAAAAGTTAGAAGACGAAGCTTTGGAAGAAAGAAAACGAATGGCTGAGAATCCAATATGGAAATCTAAAATCAGTGATGATCCTGATAATCTTGATGATGTTGATGATGAAGAGATTGAATCTTATGTATTAACTCCAGATGAAATAGCTATAAAATCAAGAGTATGGATGTCAGTTAATCGAGATTATATCATTGAACAAGAACGGAAAACACTTCGTGAACAAGCAGAGGGTGGTAAATCTGATGAGGCCAAGTCTAAGCAAAAGAAACGTAAAAGGTCTCAAGGAAAGTCGTCTACCAATGGTGAAAATGATGATGAAGGAATGTCTGGAGGTGAAGAATTTGCTATCCCAGTTGTCAAATCTTCCAAGAAAATTAATTATGATGTTATTCAGAATCTAAGATTTCCAGGTAGACAACAAGTAGACAGCTAGTCGTTATATTTATTTCAATTTCATGTAAAATGTTACCAATAGTTATTTATTTATTAAACAAAGTTATTATTCATTGTACATGTTCTATCAATAACTGATATGTTGAAAAATTTGAAAATTTGCTTTCATTCATCACGTGACTGGTAGATTCTTAATAATAGAGTGTCATGCATAACACAGGCGATTAACATAGCAAATTATTTACTAAAAACTTTTAATATAACCGGATTCGAATGGGATGTCGATGATTGATCAGCATGCATTATGATGATCAATAGGTTTAGGTCTGCGCATCAAATTCTATTGCGAACTCGGCCATGCACCAACGTTGGAATTAATTGATCCGGAAAAAGCCAACTTAAGTGGAAAAAGATAACTTAAAAGAGAGATAGTTATTGAAGACTAGATATGAAGTGACGTAGTTTCCATAGTAGTTATGGCATGTGAGATAAAAAAGAGTCATTTATAAACGATAAATCTAACACACGCTTTACACATAAAGTATATGGGGGAAAAATTTTATGCTCTTCACATACTGTATAAATTTTTTCTTGCCGACCACTTAATTTCTTATTACGTCGCTCAAACCCGTGGCTTGTTCAGCTTTTTTTTTGTTATTTATTATTATTTTTTATTTTTATTATTTTTATTTTCCTCCCTCTCTGTGAGTCCCTTTTTACTTTCGCTTGACCCTGTGGACTCCATAGCTGCGGACCAAAAAAAAAGGCATTTGGATCAGACACTCGTTAGCATGTCCTCCAAAGAAGACAAGAGTGAATCATCTACTAATAACTCAGATCAGGGCGAAGAAGGTTGGACCTCGCAAAATCAAACATGTACTTCTGAAACCCGGTGGAGGGCCTTTAAAGATTCGTTCAAGCCTCCTCTTAAAACTACTCATCTCGATGGAATCCCAGTATCAGAAGAAGCAGATTCAAAGGATGTTGCAGTAGGGAACCTATCTGTGGTTCAACGAGCTGCTCTTGCAACTGCCCAGTCTCCTTTAGAACGACAGCTGAAAACCAGACACTTGCAAATGATTGCTATCGGCGGATCAATAGGCACTGGATTGTTTGTTGCAACAGGTGGTAGTTTGAGTACTGGTGGACCTGCATCTTTACTTATTGGTTACACATTGATAGGTACCATGTTGTTTTGTACTATGCATGCATTAGGTGAACTCACTGTACGGTTCCCTGTGGCTGGAGCATATTCAACTTATGCTACACGGTTTGTTGATCCTGCTTGGGGGTTTGCAATGGGCTGGAACTATGTACTTCAATGGATTGTAACATTCCCATTGGAGCTTGTAGCTGCTTCAATGACTATTCAATATTGGAAAGGTGATCATAACCCCGCAGCAACAGTTAACCCAGTTGCTTGGGTATCACTTTTTTATGTTTTCATTGTGGCAATAAATTTTTTTGGTGTCAAGGGATATGGTGAAGCTGAATTTGTCTTTTCAATCATTAAAGTTATTGCAGTAGTTGGATTTATTATTTTAGGTATTGTAATTATATGTGGAGGTGGACCTGCCCATGGTTATTTAGGCGGGAAATATTGGCATCATCCCGGAGCATTTGCAGCAGGGTTCAAGGGAGTTTGTTCTGTTTTTGTATCTGCTGCATTTGCATTCTCAGGTACTGAACTTGTTGGGTTAGCAAGTGCGGAATCTAATAATCCTACCAAGGATTTGCCCCGTGCAACAAAACAAGTGTTTTGGCGTATAATTCTTTTTTATTTGGTATCATTGACAATTATTGGGTTTATGGTGCCTTACACTGATCCCTCGTTATCAGCCGAAACCTCGGTAGATATCTCTGCATCACCCTTTGTAATTGCGATAAAAAATGCAGGAATTAAGGGGTTACCATCTGTTTTTAACACTGTTGTACTCGTTGCCGTTTTATCGGTTGCTAATTCATCAGTTTATGCTAGTTCAAGAACAATAGCTGCATTGGGTGCTGCAGGATTAGCTCCCCGATCCTTTGGGTACATTGACCGTTGTGGACGACCACTTGTAGGTATCGTGCTCACTTGTATAGTAGGGTTATTATGTTTTATCACTGCTTCACCTAAACAACAAGCGGTTTTCAATTGGCTTTTAGCATTATCAGGGTTATCATCATTATTCACTTGGGGTTCAATATGTTTCTGTCATATTCGCTTCCGCAGAGGAATGAAAGTACAAAACAGATCATTGGACGAGTTGGCATTTAAATCATCTGTAGGAGTAATTGGATCATATTATGGACTGATTTTAAATATCTTGGTGCTTATTGCTCAATTTTGGACTGCTTTATTTCCTATTGGAGTCAAGCCAAATGCTAGCGACTTTTTCCAGGTCTATCTTGCCGCTCCTATATGCTTGGCGTGTTATGTGATATACAAGATATGGTATCGACCACCATTTGTAAGGGCAAAGGATATGGATTTGGATACGGGTATAAGGACTTATAACATGGACGCACTAATTGAGGAGATTAAAGTGGAAAGGGATATTTTAAGGGCTAAACCCTGGTGGTATCGTGCATATCGGTTTTGGTGTTAGGCATGTATAGTACATTGTAATTGTATGTTTGTGTAATGATAACTCGTTGCAACTTGTAAATTAATAATAACAACAGTGTAGTTGAAAATCTGGTATCCAGAATGGGTATAACGTTATGATATATATTAGATAATTAGAATATAAGCAAGGCTGTACAAATGGGTATATGTTATGAATATATGTACCATGTAACAACCTTGCAATTGTGAAGGTTACAAATGTGGTAGATATCAGGCTAGGCACCGGTGTAATTAGCGCTAATGACTTGGTATACCAGCCGCAGTAGATATCGTTAACGTTAGGTCAAGCCGAACCCGTCGTTATCGATAAGATCGAGATTTTTTTTTTTTTTTTTTTTTTTTTTTTTTGAGAACTTCAGATTTTTATTACCAATGGTCAAACGACAGAGAGCAGCTCTGCTGCCAACAAACATTGCATTATTGCAAAACCTGATAAAACGGGATCCTGAGTATGTATATATATGAATTATCTTAGAATATTCAGACTAACAAACAGATCATATAAGGATGAGTTTCTCTTACAGTACAGACACTATGTTTCGCTTAGGGATATTTTCTTAATGAACCCCAGCACAACTGATGGCAGTGAAAACTTTGCAGAGTTAATTGGACTTATTTCACAAATGTGTTCATGTTATCCTAATGAAACGAAGACGTTTCCAGAAGAACTTAGCCGATTAGTGACTGAACATCATCATGAATTACCAGTAGATTTACGAGAAAAAATCGTACAAAATCTTGCAATGCTTAGAAACAAGTCAATAATCACTACTGAATCATTTATTGATACTATTTTTCCTATACTTGTATCAACCGAGTCAAAAGCTTTAAGATCACAGATTTACTCGTCATTGATTTCATTACTGAAAACTGTTAATGCATCAGCTAAAAACCAAAAAGTTAACCGTAAAATGCAAGCAATGCTGTTCAATATCCTTGAAGATGAAGTATCTAATGGGTTATGGGCCACTAAGATTACACGGGAATTATGGCGACGGGGAATTTGGGATGACTCTAGAACAGTGGAAATCATGACACTGGCAGCTGTTCATTCCAATATTAAAGTAGCTTGTTCAGCAGCAAGGTTTTTCTTAGGCGCTGATAAAGAACGAGAAGAAGAGGCACTTAATAATAGTGACGATGACGATGAGACAAGTGTTGATATGGAAGCTTTACGTCGTCGGTTACAAATCACCAAGAAATCAGGTAAAAAGAGTAAAAAACTAACTCAAGCAGTTAAAACTGTAAAGAAACGAGATAGATCTAATAATCATCATGGAGCCACTTATTTGAACTTCTCTGCCATACATTTATTGCGTGACCCTCAAGGGTTTGCTGAGAACCTTTACTCTACTCATTTATCTAAAGGAGGTAATAAGTTGAACCTTGATCAGAAAATTCTGTTTTTGAACTTGATTTCACGGTTAGTAGGTGTACATAAACTTACCTTACTAGGGTTATATTCATTTATGTTGAAATATCTTACCCCAAAACAGAAGGATGTCACTCAAATTATGGCAGCTGCAGCTCAAGCTTCTCATGATATGGTACCACCAGATGCTATTTCACCAATGGTTCGTAAAATTGCTGATGAGTTTGTTAGTGATGGCGTTGCTGCTGAAGTTGCTGCCGCTGGAATTAATACTATTAGAGAAATTGTCAGTCGTGCACCATTAGCTATTGATGAAACGTTATTACAAGACTTGACTGAATATAAGGGCTCAAAGGCTAAACCTGTCATGATGGCTGCTCGTAGTCTGATCTCATTATTTAGGGAAATCAATCCTGGAATGCTGAAGACCCGAGATAGAGGTAAAGAAGGAACAATTGCCGCGAGATCTGCTGATGCTCCTACTGTCAGATATGGTGAAGACACAGGAGCGATTAGAAGTATTCAAGGGCTGGAATTATTGCAGAAATGGAAAAAGGAACAAGGCGAGGAAGTGGATGAAGATAATGATGATGGTTGGGAAGTTGCTAGTATCAGTTCAGATGAAAGTGAAAGTGACGAAGGATGGATCAATGTGGAAAGTGATAGGGAATATTCCATTTCTGATAGTGATGACGATGATGACGACGAAAAGAAAGAGAGAGGTATTGATGATGAAACTGCTCAGGCGGCTGTAGATGATGAGGATACCTTCTTGAAACTTGCTGGGTCAACTATACTTACGCCAGCTGATTTTGCCAAAATCGAAGAATTAAGGGTAGCTGCAGGTGTAGAAAAGATTATGGGTAAACGACCAAGGAATGAAGATGAAGTTGACCATATGGCATTGGTAGGTCCAAGAAAGTATAAACAATTACGTGAAGAAAAGATCGCTGTTGCGAAAGAAGGTAAAGAAGGTCGAGAATTTGGATCAAAGAAAGGGTTGGAAAATAAACAACATTCAACTACTAATAAACAAAAGGCTCGTAAGAAGAATTTCATGATGATGGTTCATAAACGTGATGTTCAAGGAAAGGCTAGAAGAAGTTTAAGGGATAAACAAAAGGCCCTAAGAGCCCATGTAGAAAAGCAAAAAAAGAAAGGCCATTAATTACTTTATTATATTATGCATAGTTATGTTATATATATTAATATAAATTATCGAATCTTTGTAGCATCTCTTGCTGCCCTTTTCTTTTTAAGAATCCTTTTACGTTCACCAAAATTTTCTCGTTCCATTTCCATTATCGATTGTCTCTTAGCTGTTGATACAGGTTTTAATGCTACATTAATCACTTTATTATCCGTAACATGCTCATATTTATCCATTTTCGTTCCAACCCTACTTTCAATTCCTTCTATTCTTGAAACTTCGCGTTCACTTACAAACGATATACTTTCACCCTTTCTTCCTGCACGAGCAGTTCTACCAACTCTATGGATATAATCATCAGGGTCCGCTGGTAAATCAAAATTAATAACCATTTCAACCACCGGAATATCTAATCCTCTACTAGCAACATCTGTAGCTACCAAAACCCTAGCAGCTTCAGCTCTAAACCTACCTAATGCATTAATACGTTCCGGTTGTGGCATTTCACTGTGTAATGATGTTGCTCTAACTTCCATATGTTGTAATAATCTGCGTAACAGTTCAGCTGTTCTTGTTCTATTTACAAAAATTATGCATGACTTGGCCTTATTCTCGTCCAATGTAAGTAATGTATATAAATATGCTTCTTTAACGTAAGAAGGTACCAACAAGTAGTACTGGGAAAGGGTTGTTGGCACTGCTATCAGAGAATTCTCGTCACCTTCTTTCACTTCATGCATGAAAGGAGGTTTCTTACCTTCTCTCACTGGTGCATCTTTTAAAGCGCGTACTTCTTCAGTTACTGTAGCAGTAAACAACAAGGTTTGTCGTTTAGATGGGTCAGGTAAAATATTGATACAATCCTCAAGATCAGACTCAAATGTTGATGATAATAGTCTATCAGCTTCATCTAATACCAAATATTTAACTCGTTTTAACCCTGAAATTGCTTCCTCTCCACTACTACGTATATGATCAGCTAGCCTTCCAGGTGTAGCTATAACAAAATGTGGCTTTTTCTGTAACTCTAACGCTTGGGTCATCATATCAACTCCTCCTACAACTATAGCAGTCTTAATATTCATGTTCGCACCTAATGCTGCAAATTGTTCACCTATTTGTAGGGCTAGTTCACGGGTAGGTGTAAGAATAAGCCCACATATACCAAAGGGGTCTTGTGACCATTTAGTGAGCATTGGTGCGGCAAATGCAATGGTTTTACCACTACCAGTTTTAGCACCTCCTATACAATCTCGACCTTCAAGGATTGGTGGAATACATGCTTCTTGAATCTTAGAAGGTGTATATATTGCCATGACACGAAGGGTCTCCACTAGCCATTTGGCTACACCGAGGTCTTGAAATGACATGGTGAATATTTTTTGTTCCCAAATATATTGCAACTTTGGTCTTTGGTCCAGCCTAGAAAAAAAAAAAAAAAAAATTAGAAAAAGAAAAAAAAAACGCTTATCGAAGTAGATCGATCACCACCATCATTCGAATATTTTATAAACGGTCGTTGAACACTATACTAGCTAGGCAGAGCCGAGTACTCGCTGAAATTTATACGTCATGACTACTAGTATACTTGAAGTGTATAGATCTGGGCTAGAGGAACTGGAACGGATAGAAGCAGCGATAGCTGACAGGATAATATTCAATCCTGGAGTACTTCCAAGTTCAACCCCATTATCGAATTGGTCTTCATTAAATGGCAAGAAAAAGCGACCATTTAGAGATACAATTTTACAACAACATGATATTTCACGCATGCTTGACCGATATAATGAACTATGCGTCACTCTAAATGATGCATTTATAGGCGATGGAGAAAAACGAGACCAAAGAATTAATGAAGCGGAAAAGTTTAGTGGTAATGGGAAACGAATATCAGAAGTATTTGATACTTTTTATAATGAAATAGAAAAAGTGAAAGAGTTTCATAAATCTCATCCTCATCATGAAATAGAAAATTTGGACAGGGTTTATAAAATGAGACGGGTATTAGATCCAAGTTATAATGATCCAGAATCGTTATTAAGTTCAATATCAGCAGATATAAGATTAGACCGATTATTTTCAGGTGAAGAATATCTTGGAAAGTATCTTGATTTGATTGAAATGCATGAAAAGTATTTGTCTTTGCCGTTCATACCTAAGCCTATAACTTATACCGAATATTTATCTGGGTTTAATGATTTTGGTGAATCAGGAATATATTCTGTTGAACGTACAAAAAGTTCTGAATATTTCCAATACATTATTTCATTAAAGGAATATCTTACGGGATTTCTGAAACGGTCCACGCCATTAAACAATTATGAAGCTACTTTTAGACAAATAGAAAAGGATTTCGAAACTCAATGGGGAAAATCTGGTAAGTCAAGCTTTACTGGTTGGAATAACCAAGGTAATGATAATCCATTATTTTGTGAGCCATGTAATAAGTTATTTGCTTCCCAATCAGTTTTTGACAACCATTTAACTGGTCGCAAACATAAACGGAATGTTGCAGACAAGCCTGTTACCGATACTTCTAGTTCAGATGGCAATGATGATAAAGATAAAGTATTATGTCACCATGAATACGTTATTGAGCAGGTCACTTTACTCCTAGATAAAACAGTCAATAGCACAATATCAAATGTCGAAAGAAGACAAGCACTTACCGATAAAGAACGGCTGGTAGAAATTGAAACGTTAGAAAAGGAATTATATGGACCAGAAGATGAGAATGTTTCTGGTAATGATGACGGTGATGATGATAGCGAAGATGAAGGAATAATATATAATCCACTCAAATTACCCCTGGGGTGGGATGGGAAACCTATACCATTTTGGCTATACAAATTACAAGGTCTTGATCATGAATATACTTGTGAAATTTGTGGTAATGCAACTTATAAAGGTAGAAAAGAATTTGAAAAACATTTCAGTGATGCATTACATGTTCATGGATTAAAATGTCTTGGTATACCACCAGGTCCATTATTTAAAGATATAAGTGGTATAAATGATGCATTAGCATTATGGGAAAAGATAAAACGTAAAAATTTAAATGCTAGTGATACTTCAAATCTTGTTCAAGTTGAAGATGATGAAGGTAATGTAATGTCACAAAAAGTTTACAATGATTTGAAAAAGCAAGGATTACTATAGAAATAATAATTCAAGTATATTTACTATATTTATTTGTTTAAGAACCTAATAAAAGAAATAACTACAATTTTCTTTAACTGTAAAGATCATCGTCTCCATCTCCATCACCTCCGAAACTGGCTCCACCACCATTTCCATCATTACTAGCACCAGCAGCATCTGTACCAGTGGAACCAGTACCAGTGAATCTGAAATTAGCAGTACCTCTTGAAGATTGGATTTGCTGAGCATATGCTTCATATCTTCTCAATTCACTATCACTAACTGATCGAGCAGCAGTCTTCATAGCTTCTTCAAAATGCTGTCTAGTAATGTAAGGTACTGGGTCTTCCATAGCAACATCTTCCTCAATCGGTTGTTCACCACCAGCAGCGGCAGCAGCAGCTTCGGCTTCCTTTTCAGCAGCAATTGAAGCATCAATACTATCCTTAATAGCAAATTTGGCTGCTCGTTGAACAACATATGACAAATCAGCACCAGAAAATCCATTGGTTGATCTAGCAATTTCTCGTAAATCAAGACCAGGTTCTAATGGAGTCTTTCTTAATTGAGCACTCAAGATTGAAAGTCTTCCTTCTTCATCTGGTAATGGAACATAAATTAATTGATCCAATCGACCAGGTCTTAATAGTGCAGGATCAATTTGATCAGGTCGATTAGTTGCACCAATAACAAAAACATTCTTTTTGGAATTCATACCATCCATTTCAGTTAATAATTGATTAACAACTCTATCTGAAGCACCACCAGCATCTCCAACAGATCCACCACGACTTTTAGCAATTGAATCCAATTCATCTAAGAATACAACACATGGTGCAGCTGCTCTAGCCTTATCAAAAATATCTCTAATATTAGATTCAGATTCACCAAACCACATTGAAAGTAATTCAGGACCCTTTACTGAAATAAAATTGGCACTAACTTCAGTAGCAACTGCCTTGGCCAATAAAGTTTTACCAGTACCTGGAGGACCATAAAACAAAACTCCCTTGGATGGAGAAAGACCAAATTTCAAATACATCTCTGGATGTAAAACAGGATATTCCACAGTCTCTTTGAGTTCTTGCTTGATCTTGTCCAATCCTCCAATATCGTCCCAAGTAACATTGACACTTTGAACAACAGTTTCTCTAAGTGCAGAAGGATTAGAAATACCCAAGGCAAATCTGAAATTCTCCATGGTTACTCCCAAACTATCAAGAACCTCAGCATCAATAGTTTCTTCTTCCAAATCAATAAGATCCATTTTTTCTCGAATTTGTTGCATAGCTGCTTCAGAACAAAGTGATGCAAGATCAGATCCAACATAACCATGAGTTTCGGCAGCAATAGTTTCAAGATCAACCTCCTCAGCAAGTTTCATATTCTTGGTATGGATTCTTAAAATTTCTAATCTTCCAACTGGATCTGGAATACCAATGTCAACTTCTCTATCAAAACGACCAAATCGTCGAAGGGCAGGATCAATTGAATTAGGTCGGTTAGTAGCAGCAATAACAACTACATTAGCTCTTGCCTTCATACCATCCATAAGAGTCAACAATTGTGAAACAACTCTTCTTTCAACTTCACCATTAGTCTTGTCACGCTTAGGAGCAATAGAATCAATTTCATCAATGAAAATAATTGATGGAGCATTTTTTTCAGCCTCTTCAAAGGCCTTTCTTAAATTACTTTCAGATTCACCAGCCATCTTGGACATAATTTCTGGACCATTGATTAAAAAGAAAAATGCGCCTGTTTCATTGGCAACAGCTCTTGCCATTAAGGTCTTACCAGTACCAGGAGGACCATACATTAAAATTCCTCGAGGAGGTTTAATACCAATACTCTTGAATAATTGAGGATGTCGAAGTGGCAATTCAACCAATTCTCTAATTTGAGCCATTTGCTTTCTACATCCACCAATATCATCATATCCAACCTCATTAAGATTATTTTCTTCATCTTCTCTGTTAAGAGGTTCACCATCACAATGAATAATTGTATCTTGAGCAACAATAGCATACTCTGGTGGATCAACATCAACCACTTTAAATTCAACTTGTCTCATACCACCTCTAACAGTAAATAGATCACCCTTTCTGACTGGTCGATATGCTTCAACAAAGTATGGTTTCAAATAAACATCAAACAATGAACCAGTTAATCCTTCGACAGTATCAGCAATGGGCAAGCATGAAATTCTTGTAGCATACTTAATATCGGGACAAGGATGAATTGATACAATATCTCCTAAACGAACTCGAAGATTGTTACGTACGACTCTGTTTAATCGAGCAATTCCATCCTCAAGCTCCTCATCGGGTAAAGCAATCAGAACAGTATCCTTTCTCTTCTTGCCTCGAACAAGGACAGTGTCACCTCTAAACAGCTGCAAGAGCTCTAAAGTGTTCGGAGACATGGCAATGACAGAATTGTCATCGTTGATTGCGTCTTCGACAATCAATGCGTTGTCCTTCTTCTTCCTTCTAAGGATCGCGGTGGCGGTAGGATCTTCTTTGGATTCGCCGCCAGAAGCGTCAATCAAATGTTTCTTCTTACTATCTGATGATTCAGCCATTCTTCACGCTTGGATATCTCTTTCCTCTTCTCAGATACACAATATCTATATGGTTCGAATAGAAATGTCACAAAATGTGAAACTAGCCAATTTGTGGTCGTAGAGTGAAAGTAGAAGAAAGAAAGGAAGGTTCGATAAGCTTATAGCATTTATACACAATAGTAAATTAGGCTGCTGGCTCTTTGCCCCCAAAATAACCTTAGCGCTCGCTCTTAAGGTTACTAAGCGCGCGTTGATCGATCGATCATGACATCAAAGCTTAAGTGTGTTATAACGGCCATGTTAATTAAGGCATTTCACGTTCCGTGTAATTATATAATATTAATATAATATCAAAATTACCAATATTAGCGTCTTACAAACCCCTGAGGAATCCTGTGGAAGGCCATAGAAGGTTTTTGAGAAACTCCTAGAATCTCTTTTTCTAATGGTGTTGGCAGGACAAACTCCATTATTACTGCTGACGTTCAACTGTGCAAAGCGGTTTCATCCGGGAGAAGAGGTGGCTGCATTTCTGGAAGATGCTGGCGTCTTTCATTCGTTTGGTACCGAAAGTAACGGACCTGAGTTGATAGTTATAGGACTGCAAGAGATTGCACCTATTATGGATGGCTGCTTTAAGGATGTAGACAGGTATTTGAGTAGCATTGTTGAGGGGATCGATACGGCGTTGGAGAGATCGTTTGGATCAAGAAATTATTACACAAAGCTACCTTCGGTTGTTTCAGGGGCAATCGCCTTGGTCGTTTATGTAAGGAATAGTGAAACAGTCACCGTGACTAAAAGCTCAACAGCATCTATTGGTTGTGGGTACTTCAGATCTACGTTGAAAGGAGGAGTAGGGTTAAGAATAACTCTTAACGATACGCGTGAGTTTACCTTTGTTACAGCTCATTTGACTGCTAATGAAGGTTATGCTACGGCAAGAAACCAGGATTACATTAATATTGCCACCGAGCTGGACTTTGGTGACGGGTATGGGATTTACAAACCGCAATCGCATTTATTTGTTCTGGGAGATTTGAATTATCGCTCTTTGAAAGATCCCTTTGCTCGAGACCCGAATGTGAATGAAGCAAGCCACGAGCTATTGAGTAATTATCAAAGTACCGATGAGCTCACTATCAATAAAGAAAAGGGGTTGACACTTTTTGGTATGGATGAAGCTCGAATCGATTTCAAACCCACCTACAAATTCAGAGTGCGATCATTAGATACTTATAATAGGGAACGTATCTCTTCATGGTGCGATAGAATCTTATATTTGCATTACCCTTCTTCAGTGAAAATTCACAAGTATGACGCTATCTTTGGGTCAAAGAATTCTGATCATAAGCCAGTATATTTGGCGATATCAGTTCCTAACTCTGCACCACCATTCCCATTAGATGCTGATGGCACCTTCAACTCAAGTGATGGCCCAAAAGTCAACTTGTTGCTGAGCAGTAAGCAGTATTATGACGCAATTGAAGGCAGGGTTGCCGATACTGCTATCGGGTGGAGTATCTATTTATCTTCTACCAAGACAGGCCGGCTGTACGCCGGATTTTCCTTTGCCGCCCTCTTACTAATATACTACATCTGGGGCCTTTTTTAATGCTTAATTTATTATTCTTATTATTTATGTACATGTATTTAAATTCTATCCTTTGCGGGTAACCGTTTTTACATTATAGAAATCAACTGAAGAGAGGATCCTGTAGCTGGTTATGGCACTATAGCTATATAAATTTAGTGTATATGTGTTCGTACGTATATATATAACATGCAGGACTATCATGCCTGCATGATCAACGTTAACTCGAGAACTCGAGCTCAGATCTGCCGCGGCCGGATCAAAGATCTATAGCTATATAGCTATACTCGAGCTCCCATGCATGAGTTATGAAAAATTAAATATCAGTAGTCAAAATTCGGGGTTTAAGGATATTGAATTGTCGCCCATGGACGCAGCTAAGAAAGATGTCAGAATCAAGTAGTGCTAGTGAAAATGCATTTGATCAGGCTACATCTTTGGAGCGAAGTCCTAGTGGCAGAGTTAAACGAAATCAAACTCCTCCAGGTGGAGCAGCAGTTAAACGAGATAAAGCAGGGTTTAGGCTAAAACGCCAAGAAGTAGAGTCACGTAGTGCTACACCTGCTGAGATTGTAATATCCGAGCCATTTATAAGGGATGGCAAGCTTGTCAGGGCGATTACAGATGAGTTAGCTCAGGGTGCTGAGTATGTTATAGACGGTCCATTACGAAGAGTAACTCCGCATTATTTCACCTATATGACGTTTTGTAAGCAGAGATGGATTGGTAAGACTCTATTTGAAGTGTTCAGTAACGAGTTTAGAGAGCGGCCACGGGACTATTATGTAAGCTTGAATTTTTGGTTTTTTCTATTTTTATTGTTCCTTTTTTAAGCGAGATTAGTACTAACTTGACTGAGAAACGAGCAATTGCTTCAGGTGAAGTCACAATAAACGGCCAGCCTTCTAATCTGGATACCGTACTAAAAAATGGAGATGTGCTGAGGCATAGGTCTCACTTACATGAAGCTCCTATTACGTCTAGGCCTATTGGAATCGTATATGAAGATGATGAAATCATGGCTATTAACAAGCCTTCTGGGATGCCGGTAAGTTATGGATTTAAATTACACATTTAGAGAGGTAATCTAACTGTTAAGGTTCATCCTACTGGAAGATATCGTTATAACAGCGCAATAATGATTTTGAAGTATGAATTTGGCAAAACAGTTCATCGTAAGTTAATTTCCCCTAATTATTAGAATTTTTTTCTTGGTACTAATAATAGCTTGTAACCGGTTGGATAGACTAACCTCTGGGCTGACGTTTCTTGCCAAAAGTGGAGTAGCGGCAGAAAAGATGGGCAAACAGATTCGAGGACGTGAGGTTTTTAAGGAATATCTCGCCGAAGTCATTGGCGAGTTTCCATTGTAAGTGTCAAACTCTAGATGCATGAAAACGGCTTATTCTAATTGATAGGGAGGAGATAACTTGTGAGGAGCCTCTACTGACTATTGCTCCAAAAGTAGCTTTAAATGTTGTACATCCAGACGGCAAAGAAGCAAAGACAACATTTAAACGTATAAGTTTTAATGGCAAGACTAGTATTGTCAAATGCAGGCCTCATACAGGAAGAACTCATCAAATCAGGGTACATTTACAATATCTGGGCCATCCTATTGCTAACGATCCAATCTACTCTAATTTAAGTGTGTGGGGTCCCAACCTGGGAAAATCCGGGGAAGCTGATTTTGATTCTGTTATTGAGAAACTGAGTGCTATTGGGCGTACAGAAATTGCCGAAAGCTTTATTCATCCAAAGTCTGAAGATGGTCTACAAGGTGAAGTATTGTTGAATGAGACTTGTCCCACTTGTGATGTTCAGCTGTTCTCTGATCCGGGGCCAAATGATTTAGATTTATGGTTGCATGCTTTGAAGTACGGCTCATTGGACGGGGCATGGACATATGAAACACCTGTACCATACTGGGTTGTGAATGAGCACATGCCCTTTATGAAACTTGCTCTTGAAGAAGCCAGGAAATGCGAGCCCACTCAGACCGCTTTCTCTGTTGGAGCATTGCTGGTTAAAGACGGCAAAATACTCGAAACGGGATTTTCAAGAGAACTTCCTGGTAATACTCATGCTGAACAATGTGCCTTAGAAAAGTATTTTGCAAAGACTGGCGGTTCTGATGTACCGAAGGGAACGATTCTTTACACTACAATGGAGCCGTGCTCTGAAAGACTCAGTGGGAATTTACCATGCGTCGACCGTATACTTAAGACAAACATTAAGACAGTACTGGTAGGGGTCCTGGAGCCTACAACTTTTATAGCAGAAAACGTTGGAAGGAAAAAATTGACTGAACGAGGAGTGGAATATGTTCATATTCCTGGACTCGAAAAGGAATGTCTAGAGGCTGCCCGCAAGGGACATCCTACTTCAGATATATAGTATTTTCTAGCTTACGTACTGCCCGCTGGGGAATTTTCAGTGTCACTAAGAGATAGTTTTTCCCCGGATAGATGTACATGACTTTATACAGTAAGGCAATATATATGCTAGCGTAGTCCAATGATCAGCGATGTCCTACATATTAGCGCGGGGTAGATCTTGGAATAATATTTTGATTCCGAATATTATCGCGATCGCACAAGCTTGGGTAGATGAGGATCGAATATGCAAACCGTCAAACGTTAACGACGTTACTTAACGTTAACGTTTTTAACTTGAGCTCATTTCCAGTTTTTTTCATCTTGATTGTAATTGCATCTTCTTCCAAATACTTTGGATTTTGTCCCGGAAAGCAGTACAAACGTTGAAAATAACACTCAATGGCTGTATCTAGTGGTGTTCCGGTGAACAGGATACTGCCCTCGAAAGAGGAGGCAGCTTTCCGAATGGCACTGAAACTGTATGAACAGAAACAGTACAAGAAAGGTCTGAAAAATGCTGAGATTGTTTTAAAGAAAAAGCCTGATCATGGTGAAACTCTTGCTGTTAAGGGTCTCTTGCTGTACCATATGGATAGGAAGCCAGAGGCCGAGCCACTTATACAAAAAGCGCTCTCACTCGACCCTACCAGTTATATTTGCTGGCATATTGCTGGTATATTTTATAAGCTGGAGAAACGATATCAAGATGCTTCAAAGGCATACCTGGAGGCTTATTCCAAAGATCCCAACAATATGAACGTTTTGAGGGACCTGAGTGTTCTTGAAATGGAAACTAAACAGTACGGTCTACTGACAGGACATCGAAAACGCCTTCTTGAGGATGCACCAGGGATTCGACCAAGTTATTCTGCTTTGGCGATTTCACACCACATGAATAATGATATCCCTAATGCTATTAAGACTTTAGATGATTTTTATGGAATGGCTAAAGTACCATTCACAAAGAAGGATGTTGATAACGCCGAATTCTTGCTGTACAAAAACAGACTTCTAGCAGAAAATGGAGATATTGAAGGTGCCTTGAAGGATCTTGATGATATAAAAGACTTAGTCGGTGATCAATTAAGCTGGAATGAAGCACGAGCGAAATACCTTAGTAAGTTATCAAGGAAAAAGGATGCGGAACGTGCTTATAGAAACTTGATTAAACGCAACCCTGATCGTGTGGAATATTACAAAGAGCTTGAAAACGTATTGGGAGTAGAAAATAATATTGAATTGAAAACTGTATTATATAAACGGCTTTCACAAAAATACCCTAAAGCTGATGCACCCAAGTCTATACCGCTGGAATTTTTGACTGGAACTGCATTTAAGGAAGCTGTATCCGATTATCTTACTGGTCATATAACTCGAGGAGTACCTAGTATTTTTACATTGGTGAAGAAATACTACAATGATGAAGAAAAAAGACAAGCAATTGAAGAATTTATTCTTTCCTTTGTTGCGTCACATCAATTTACTGGTGTCAATGGGGAGGCAGCAAATACTGAACCAGATGCAAGTATTTGGGCATTACACTTCCTCGCCCAACATTATTCTTATAGTGGTAAACATGACCTTGCATTGGAAACTATTGATAAGGTTCTGAGTGCTTATCCTAAGGTTGTTGAATTCTTGTTAATCAAAGCAAAAATCCTGAAACATGCCGGTGATTTCCAAACAGCTTCAGATATAGCTTTATCTGCTTCTAATTTGGACAAATCTGATAGATTTGTAAATTCAAAAGCTGGCAAATATCTTCTACGAGCTGACCGTATGGAAGATGCTATAAAAACTATAACAGTGTTCACTACAAATGATAAAAATGGTAAGGGTGTGTATGATTTGATTTATATGCAAGCATTGTGGTTTTTAGTTGAACAAGCTGAATCATATACTAGGTTAGGGTTATTAGGACTTGCTCTAAAACGATATCACAATATTTTTTCAATTTTTAAAGAGTTTAACAATGATCCCTTTGATTTCCATTTCTATTGTCCTAGAAAGGGTACATTGCGTGCCTACATTGATTTGGTCAAATGGTCTGATACTATATATGATAGTCCCTTTTACCATAGAGCTGCAAAAGGAAGTATCAATCTTTATCTTAGATTGTTTCATGAAGCTGATATAGCTAAGAAGTTGGAAATTAGTGAATCCGAAGTTAGGTTATTAGGGTTAGACGAAGAAGAGCGGAAAAAGGCTGTTAAGAAACAGAAAAGGGATCGTACTAAGGAATTGAAACGAGAACTTGAAGAGCAGCAAAAGTTGAGTAACAATAAGGATCCCGACTTGTTTGGTAGAGAGTTGTTAGCAACAAAGGATCCATTAGGTGAAGCATTTAAAATCTGGCAAAAATTAAATGCTGCTTCTCCTAATACTATTGATACGCTTGTATTAGGGTATGAAATTTATCATGCACAGAAAAAACATGTATTGGCCGGCCAATGTATTTCGAAAGCTAGTAAAGCTGGTATCCGTCAATCGTGGATTGCTTCAGCGTCAATTAGGTCAAAGTATAGTTTTGAAAATGATGACGTATTACCTGCTGTTATGAAACAGGTATTGTTGAAGCCTTTGAATGAGGTAAACAAAAATGGAAATATTGCATCAGATGAATACATAAAATTTGTTGATTCCAGTATCATTATTAATGGTACCGCAAGAGAGATTTTGGATTGGGTAGTGGCAAAGATTGAAGTTGGCGGTATCACTTCAGTTCTCAATGAAGTTGATGCAAAGTTATTGGAGCTTGCACAATTACCCCAGGTTTCATTGGAAGAATTACTTGAAGCTTTAGAATTGCTGGAATCGTGGTCAAGCCAGAAGTTATTGGAATTCAAGAAATTAGCACATGAAAAGTATCCATTGGCTTCACCCTTTAAAACTACACAGTCTTAACTTGTATAAAATATGTTGTTTATATAGATATAACCATATAGCTCTTTATGTACTTTTCAAACTTATTCTAGCTTCTTCAATAATTGCGCGTGAATCTCCTTGATGTTATTTGCACCTTCTTTATCAACGGGCCATCCGACACCTAATCCTGTCTCTTTATTCCGTTTGGGGATAAGATGAACATGGACATGGTCAACGACCTGATGAGCGATAGTTCCATTATTCTGGAGAATATTGTAGCCATCTCCATCAAGCGAGTCAATATCAAGACCAGAGGCAATAGCAATTTTCTTAGCGGCCGGAAGTAGCCCTTCTAAATATTCATCAGGGATATCATGCAATTTTCTGCCGTGATACTTGGGGATCACAAGTGCATGGCCTGCAGCAGTTGGTTGGATATCCAAGAATGCATAAACTTTTGAATCCTCAAATAGCTTATAGCTTGGAATTTCACCTAGCTATTAGTCAATGAACATGTTAAACGTAAATCAGAACATACCTTTGATAATTTTGCAAAAGATGCAACTTGCACTTGAACTCATCTTGAAACTTGAATAGAAGTGAATCGAATATATCTCCAGATCTTATTTTTAAACCGGTTACGTCAAAGAATTTAATTCGATCTCCAGATATTTCTTATTATTATTCAATTGTAAATATAATGAAATTGCCAAGGGTGGCAATACAAAAGGACGCTCTGGACGTTATAAAAGACATTGATAAGCGTGTCACTAGTCGTGAATGGTTTTGGACATCATGGTTAGATCCCAGCTCTACAGCTAACAAAAACCCATCAACTATCAACGAGTCAATTGAAGTATACAGAGGTGATTCAGGCCCAGTTCTTCGAGACTCTTTGAATTTATCTGTAGATTTACAAGGTAAACATGGGAAAATAACTTATAAGCCAGGTGACAGCGAGACCAAGTCTGTCAATGTGGAATTTCCTCAATTAAATCTTGCCCCAGGTAAGTTTGAAGACATTACTTCAATTGACATTTCTCCAGGTAATGAGCTTGTAGCTGTGGGCGACGTTACTGGTGGAGTTCAAATATATTCAGCAGAAAAGCGTTATTCGGATGTTCAGCCATTGCTTATTGATTTTGATAAGCCGCATTTCTTGGATACTACCAAGGTGCGCTTCTTCCCCTCGGGTAAAGTGCTGCTGTCTGCTGGTGCTGATATGCGTATTCAAGTCTTGGGGTTCGAGGATGAGGTCACAAATCCTCGAACTCTTACAGGTCATACCAGGTCTATCACCGATTTGGGGATAATTGGACGTGGACGAAATGTGGTGTCTAGTTCATTAGATGGTACACTCAAGTTATGGGAAATTGGATCAGCCAAAATTGTCAGATCAATTGAATTGGGGGCCAAGGTTAATTGTGTCAGTTTAAACGAGGGGCATTCCAGTATCAAAGCAAGCGAACTAGAGTTTGAGACTGAAGGTAAGCAAGTAATTGCTGGTAGTAGTTCAGGAATCCATTTATGGGATTTAAGATCACCAGATGCAAATGAAATTAAATGGCGAGCAGGTATAACAAGTATAGATACTTTTGGCCAATTAGTTTCTATAGGTGATGAACAGGGCCAGATATCCATTTTGGACTTACGGAATCCTTTTACGCCATTACATGAATTTGAACTAGCTAGCCCCGAACCCTTGGGATATTCAATCCCTAGTATTAAGTTTGGATCATCAACGTCTATATTTGCATCTATCCCTACAACATTCCCAATTAAAATAGATTTTGAGAAACTTCCTGAAATCACTTTTTATGCAGGTATAGAAGATACAATTGGTGAGCTTACGGTGACATCAGGTGGCATATTTATTTCAGGTAAGCATGGTTTACTAAACAAGTACAGCATATAACATGTAGAATTATTTATTTTTCTAGTTACCAAAAATGAAAGAAAAGCAAAAAGAAAAGAAAAATTAGGTCTCAATGAGATGACCATTGGTTTGATTTTCTTGTTCTTCTTCATCTTCTTCATCTTCATCTTCCTCATGCTGAGCAGATCGGTCATAAAACTCATCCAAAATCTTAGGAGAAATACGATTAAGCATTTCCTTAGGATAAATTCTTAACAATGACCAAGCTTGATCAAGTGATTCAAAGATTGTTCTATTTTCATAGCTTCCCTGAGAAATAAAAGTCTTTTCAAACTTCTCCAAGAACTCTAGTGACAACTTATCTTCAGTTGACAATGCATCTTCACCTACTACTGCCTTCATAGCTGCAGCATCCTTACCGATAGCGTACTTAGCGTAAAGTTGATTAGAAACATCACCATGATCCTTTCTAGTCATACCTTCACCAATAGCCATTTTCATTAATCGAGATAATGATGGCAAAACATTAATTGGTGGATAAATACCTCTATTGTGCAATTGACGATCAACAAAAATTTGACCTTCAGTGATATAACCAGTCAAATCAGGAATAGGATGGGTAATATCATCATTAGGCATGGTAAGAATGGGAATCTGAGTAATTGATCCATTACGACCTTCGACTCTTCCTGCTCGTTCGTATATAGTGGCCAAATCAGTATACATATAACCAGGGTAACCTCTTCTACCAGGAACTTCTTCACGGGCAGCAGATACTTCTCGTAATGCATCAGCATATGAAGACATATCGGTTAAAATGGTCAAAACGTGACGTTCAGTCTGATAAGCCAAAAATTCAGCAGTAGTCAATGCCAATCTAGGAGTAATAATTCTTTCAATAGTAGGGTCATTAGCCAAATTTAAAAACAAACTTACTCGTTCTAAAGATCCATTTTCTTCAAAGTCTTGTTTGAAGAATCGAGATGTTTCCAAATTAACACCCATAGCAGCAAATACAATCGAGAAATTATCCTCATGACCATCATGAACGTCCTTAGTAGGTCTAACTAATGAAGCTTGTCGACAAATTTGGGCAGCAATTTCATTGTGTGGCAACCCAGAGGCAGAGAAAATTGGGATTTTTTGACCACGTGCAATTGAGTTCATAGTATCAATGGCACTGATACCAGTAGAAATCATTTCTTCGGGGTAAATACGAGAAAAGGGATTGATTGGAGATCCATTAATATCCAAGTAATCTTCAGCCAATACTTTAGGACCACTATCTATAGCTCTTCCAGATCCATCAAAAATACGACCCAAAACATCTTCACTGACTGGGATAGTCATACCTTTACCAGTAAACTTGACTCTTGTCTTTTTGACATCAATACCAGAAGTTCCTTCAAATACTTGGACAACGGCACGATTTCCCCTGACTTCTAATACTTGACCCGCTCGTACAGTTCCATCGGGGAGTGTCAAGTCGACAATCTCACTATACTGGGGGAATTTTACACCCTCGAGAATAACTAAAGGACCATTAATGGCTGTGACGGTGTTATATCTAATCTGAGGACGAATTCTGAAATCCTCAGTAACCGCCTTCTTGTTCAGCTCAACTAGTTTGTTAGTCAATAACTTAACATAAACATGTGAAAAAATGGCTTTCTGACTTACAGAGCTCTTTATCACTCAGCTTGGATTCATTCAATGCCATTGCAACAACCCGAGAATGATCCGAAAATGCAAGCCTACCAGATGATGAGATAAAAGAAAGAAAGAACAAACGGACACTCAATTGCAATTCGATCGAAATCTTACAGTTGTAGCTATAGTATACTGTAGCTAGCTAATATTACGTTAACCTAATTAGTTATAACATATGATGACGCTGAAAAGGTAATGATATCTGTGGATTAATCGAATTTGTCCTAGGCCTATCGCGATTGCACGGCTACAATATATTGATAACGTTAACGTTATTTGACCTGATAACGAGGCCATCCGCGGCACCGGGTACCTTAGCCTATAGCTATAGCTAACATATATTAATATTAATACTCTGTCCAACATAAGCTGAATGGTTCCATCATTCGGTTCGAGACTACTTAGAAGTACACAAAACACTCAATAAATTACAGTATACTAATAAATAATAGCTACATTTCGTCAGCAGAATCGGTTTTTTCTATTAAGTTCCATTCAGATGTACTACCGTATAGTTCAGTTTGAACCGAAGAGTTTATAACCTGACAAACCTCTTCTAAGACATTACCACGGTACTCTTGGGGGCCGCCTATATCATCTATAACCTGGGAAAAATCATCTGAAGTGGTTGTTTCTGGCCCACCAGCATATCCTTGTCTATATTTCGACAATTGCTGGCTTAATCTTGTCGTTAGATTACTTGATAACAATGCCTTGTATAGAAGTGTCATTGTTCGGTTAATCTTGGCAATATCTGTTGGAGTTTCTACAGGGACATTGACATATTTTGCAACTTCAGCTAAGTCGATAGCAATCATTGCAAGCCCCTCAAGATAATCTGCAAGTCGTTTTGAATTAGTACTATCAGTAGCAAACGATTTGACACTTTTAGCATTAATAAATAATGTGACTTTCTTACCATGGACCATATCTATTATTCTTATAGACGGATGGCCACGTTGGGAAAGTAGTATGGCATAGGGTAAATGTAAATTCAAGTAATGCGAAATAATAGCGGTGAAAAATGCCAAACGTTCAATCGAACTATTAATAGTCGGCACAGAATAATGAGGTAATAAAGTAAGGTCAGGAAGAACACTACCACTGATGATAACATCATATAAGTCAGTTTCATCTTCACTGAAGGTACCGTTACTCGTTGTATGCTGAGTAGAATCGACATCAGATATTTCAACCCATGTGGATGGTTTGCGTTCTTTCCTTCTTCTTCGCTTCTTGATAGCAAATAGAACCGTTAGTTCGCTACATCTGGTTCCCTGTAACTGAACTACTTGTGACTCTATCATCTTGATCTTTTCTTCTTCACTTTGTAATCGATGAAGTAAATCATCTTCAGATGCCATCTCATGACGAATTTCCAATGTCTTGGCCATATCATCAATTCGTTTCTTCACTATACTATTTTTTTCCTTCATGTGATTGATCTTTTCTTTTAGCTGGTCGGTTTGTTGTTTGGAATCGTTACATAACTGTTGAAGGATCTCATGGCGACGAGTAAGATATGCCCTTTCCATTGCATATATCCCAGGCCATGGGCCGTTCTTGGACCCACTCGCGGATATCTGTTCGAATGACGCATCATTGCCAAAGTAGTCGTATGTAAACACACTATCAAGAAGAGTATTCAACTCGGCACTAACTTCGCTTAGCTCTGATATTGATTTGATTAAACTTATTCGTGGTTCTAGCACCGCAAATGAAGCGCACGCAGCACAGAGCATTTTCCTCGTTTGCCATTCTGCAGAACATAGTCCACAGAATCCTTCAGTCATTTCATTTCCATGAGCACCGAATACGTTACCTGCAATATTCAATGGTAGCCTGGATATAGGCGGCTGGGAATTATAAATATAAATATATTTGTACCGGATCCGGATATATGCGTGCGCTTGCATGCGCGCTAACCAAATTTGTAGGCTAGCGCTTGTAGACCTATAACGTTATATAGGTGAGGAAACAGTCAAAACTTAAAAAGAGCGGCATACGTATGCGCACTTGTACATACCTCGTCCGGCACTGGATAAGATAATGCAACGTACGTTTGGATGGATGTGTCGTTATCCATCATTTATTTATGCATTATTCGTTTGAACGGTGATCGATGGAGGATCGTCAGGTTAGCGCGCGTGGCTATCGTCTACACACCCGCTTAAGCGCTTAACGCTAGCCGCTCGGGCGTCTGGCTAGCGAGCTCGTCGTTACTACGTATATATAACTAGCTACTTTACTACCATGAAGGTTATAACCAGCAATTTTTCATAGTTGTTCTGACAGAATATTAGGATGATTATTATTAGTACTAGGTACGTACATTACTAGATGCGGATAGATAGGTGGAGCACATGTGAGATATGAGCAGTTAAATATAGTTATATGTTATGTACCGGTGTCGCAGAGAACTCCCCAAAGATCAAACAGCCGGTCAACATATAATGCACTTGCTCTTATCGTCTCCAGCGGTGTCCTCAATTTCAGCCAACAAGTCCACGAACGACTTTTGCACGTTTGCGTCAGTCTTGGCAGAAGTCTCGATAAATGGGATTCCTAGGGATTGCGCCAGTTTCTGTCCTTCTTCGTAGGAGACTTCTCTTTGCGAATCATCCACATCGCACTTGTTGCCGATGAGAACCATGGGCAACGACTCTGCGCCGGTGGCATTCAGTATCTTGTCTCTGATTATAGGAGCCATCTCGAACGAGGATCTGGAAGCAACGGAGTACACTAGTAAAAACCCGTGGACGCCAATAAGATGTTTCTGGTTCATAATACTAAATTCGTCTTGTCCCGCCGTATCAATGATTTCGGTGGCATATTCAACTCCCTTGTACCTGATGACCTTGGAGAACTGGTTCTCAATGGTCGGGTAATAACTTTCGACGAAATGCTGCTCAACAAACTGGACTGTTACGGAGGATTTGCCTAGAATCGCAAAGTTAGACCCCATTTTGCTATATACAAAGGTGCGATCCAAATCAATGGGTCGAGGCACTGATACTTACCGACTGCACTGGCACCCACTATGGCAATCTTTCTGGCCCGCTCGCCTCCCGACGTGGCACCTGACGAGGACGACATTTAGAAGGTTTGTAAGTGTAAAAATGTTTTGGAGAAATGGTAAAGTAAAGTGAAAGCCTGCAACGTTAACACAAATATTAATATGGTAATTATGTGAATATGAAGCTTATTGTTATGTACATGCGGCTGTAAATTGTTGATCATTGGCCGGTTCTGAGAACTACGCGCGATACAGACCAGCTGACTAAGCTAACCACACACTGCTTAGTCAGACACTAGTCAAGTTATTCTACTACCTACGTTACCATAACGTTATGTTAATGTTATAGTAGTGTTATTTGATTCTGGGGGTTCACAGATGATTAATACTCGTTTATTATATAGCGTTATCATTAAAAAGAGGCTTTAAAAGCTCTAAAGGATCAAGTTGTTACATTACGCATTCCATTCATTTATTAACCATAAATAGAAATTTGTTCATGTGACATTAAAATGTTTTATTTTACGGTTTGAATAATCGTAACTTTTGGTAGAAGCCGATTGGTTGAAACGGTACCAATTGGTCTTCTTTGAGCTTAAGCCTATTAGAATCCTTAATTAGAAGTATCTGCCCCGCACATTTTTTTTCTTCCTTCTCCATTTTTTACCCGCACTTTTTTTGATTTATTTCTTGTTTAGCGGACTCATCTTTTTTTCTCTCCATCATGAGCGCAATTTTGAAGTCACGTATCAAGAACGCTGCGCTGCTCAGCAAGGTCCGCACCGCCCAGGAATTGGTTCCACATTTTGAAAATGAAATGTATGTTGGATGGTCCGGATTTACTGGGGTCGGCGGACCTAAGGCTGTTCCAACCGCGTTATCCGAATATGTCGAAAACAACAACCTTAAGGGCAAATTGGGCTTCAGCTTGTTTGTCGGAGCTAGTGCCGACGTTGACATTGAGTCTCGTTGGGCTGACAACAATATGCTTCTGAGACGATCCCCACATCAAGTCGGAAAGGCCATTTCCAAATCAATTAACGACGGACGAACTCTGTTCTTCGACAAGCATTTATCCATGTGGCCTCAGGACTTGACTTATGGGTACTACACTAGAAACAGAAAGAAGAATTCATTGGATATCGCCATTATTGAAGCAACTGGAATCGCTGAAGATGGATCTATCATTCTCGGTCCTTCTGTTGGTGGTACCCCTGAAATTGTTTCCATGGCAGACAAAGTCATCATAGAACTTAACACCAGTTTACCTTCTTTCGAAGGATTGCATGATATCAACTTGCCCGTTAATCCTCCCTTCAGACAGCCTTATAACATTACTAATGTTTCTGATCGATGTGGTACTCCTGGATTACCTATCGATCCTAGTAAGATTTTAGGAATTGTTGAATCTACTACTCCAGATACTGTTCCTGAAAACACCCCCAGTGATGAAACTTCAAAGGCAATTGCTGGACATCTTGTTGAATTCTTCGAACAAGAAGTTAAAGCTGGTCGTGTTCCTACAAATCTTCATCCTTTACAATCTGGTATTGGTAACATTGCCAATGCTGTTGTAGAAGGACTTGCTGATGCAAGCTTCGAACACTTGAATGTTTGGACTGAAGTATTACAAGATTCATTCCTAAACTTTTTCGAGTCTGGGAAATTGGATTTTGCTACTGCCACTTCAATCAGATTGACTCCTGGTGGTTTTAAACGATTTTTCGGTAATTGGGATTTGTTCAGTAAGAAGTTACTTTTGAGATCTCAAGTTGTTTCCAACCATCCTGAATTGATCAGACGTCTGGGTGTTATTGCTATGAACACTCCAGTTGAAGTTGATGTTTATGCTCATGCCAATTCCACTAACGTTCTTGGTTCAAGAATGCTTCATGGACTTGGTGGATCTGGAGATTTCTTGAGAAATGCCAAACTCTCTATCATGCATACTCCCTCTGCTAGACCAAGCAAGACTGATCCAACTGGTGTTACTTGCATTGTTCCATTTGCTTCTCACATTGATCACACTGAACACGATTTGGATATCTTGGTCACTGAACAAGGATTGGCAGATTTGAGAGGATTGGCTCCAAGAGAACGATCACGAGAAATCGTTAACAAGACTGCTCATCCTGATTACAGACCTATCCTTAACGATTACCTTGATAGAGCTGAATTTGCTGCTGAAAAGAGTAAGTCTCTTCATGAACCTCACATTCTTAGAGAGGCCTTCAAATTGCACACAAACTTCCAAGATAAGGGAACCATGAAGATCACCAGCTGGGATTAGAGAGATATATAAATGTAGAGCATTTCTGAATATACCCCTTTTCTTTGTTAGTGTATTTAGCAGTAAATATTATGTGGTGTGAAGGAAAGAAAAATGAGCGAGAATTCTTCATTTTATAATCTTCCGTGCGGGGTAATTTGGTAGCCGATTCATCAGCAACGTTTTTTTCCGATGCCTTGAATATGAGAGATATCTACGAATAACATAGAGACTAAGCATGACCAATAATATATCCCTGAATAGAGCCCTTACAGGACTTTTAGTATATTACAGATGTACAGTGGGTTTCCATCAGTCTGTCGCCGCCGTAGGTAGGAGCTGGTTAAAAGAAGCCAAAAAGCCCCCACATATCGATGACGGGTTATATCGGCGTCAGGTCCAAACTTCATGTATGTCTCATGCGCATGCACCGTGTGTAAATGGTGGTACAACATATATATATATATGTTATACGGAGGTAGAGAAATTCCCTTCTCATGGGTCCTTCCTTCAAAGACATATAACGTTGTGTCATAGGTTATAATGGAGCATATAACAGCGGCTAAACTTGTAGCGGCAAGCGATTACCCCGTAATGCCCACGTATTTTGCACTTCCCCATAAGCATCTAAGTCGACTCACCGATGAACACTGAGTAGTTCTTGGATAATTTCACTGCAATGTCCTCCGGTGATTCCCCATAGACTTTGGCAATTCTCCAAATAGCTTCTTCGTTCAATTCGTCCATATAATCGCCCGCATCATGATAATCAGATTCATTCAAGACACATTCTATTGGCACCCCCGCCAACAAATCCCCAGCCTTTTTTTCATTGGGAATATTTATGAGCACAGAGCATGATATAAAAACTCTGGGTTTCCCAGGATGCGTCTTAGTACTCTTAAGCCAGGATGATAACAAAAACTCTCTAGAAGCAGTATAGCTATGCAGGCAAATACTTGGCGGGTATACATTCAGCCCCATTATAGTGTCAAAAAGAACACTAGGGCATTTTACACCGTGTACTGATACGGGTCGATTCAACTCGCCAGCGAGCTTCAATTGAGCAATTAAAATAGCTTGTTGATGCTCAATTGTAACTTTATAAGGACTTAGCTTGCCATTGACTTTATCAGGTAACCGAAACAACTTATCTAACCCACATTCGCCGACAATCGAGTAAGAGAATTTATCCAAATATGCTTTCATCAATTTCAGGTAATCATCAAATGGTTTTGGATCAGGTAACTGAGATATAAACTCATCAGTAGGTTCGGGATATAGTACTTTCTTATAATGCTCCACCTTATCATCTTTATCAATACTCACCAAATGACTGAACCATGGATGATACCCAAATGCTGGTACAACTTTATCTCTGTGACGTTGTGCTAATTGTGCTACATTATGAATATCGTCGAATTTAGTAGACATAACTGTCAGTTTTGATGTTCGCATAGAATTGATCTTGCTATCAATGTCGGACATGGTATCAGTAGGATGGCAATGAGCGTCGCAAATGCGAGCATCACTGAAGTCACTCATTTCTTGAAAATTATGAAGCTAGGCCACATTTGTATGGCCTATAATAGTACTAATCTGGGATTCAACTGCAGTATACTCAGCATTGGAATTCGAATGCTTTTAACATTACATACCGGCCGGTAGTTCTACGGTATACGCATTCTGCACGTGATATATCACGTGCAAATTTGTTAGATCATTCTGCTCAAATTCCGACTACCGGTACAGCTCGCTTGTGCCTATAGCTATAGCTATATACCACCTTCGCAGGTAACTGGTACCCCTTAAACATGGTTTGAAGCGCTAGCATTGTTCTTAACGTTGATAGGAACCTTATTGAAACTATTAGTACTTCATATTGCCCTGCATTACCATCAAGTTTTTCTCACGTTCAATATTTAATTGGATCTCAGAACCTCGTGATAACTAATTCAAAATCAACGAGGGCGCTATCAGAAGTGTCAATAAATACTATGTAGGGTGTGGGTACTACATGATAGACTACGGGAAAGAGAAAGAGATAAATAATAATTCATTATTGATACTACGTTATACATTGGTTCCTATTGGAACATTCTCGAGTTGTTAGCTTGTGCTAACTGAGTCAATGCCGGTGCTTATGCTATGCTATGCTGATGCTGATGTTGCTGATGCTGATGTTGATGCTGATGCTAATAGAAGTAGGGGCTTGCTTTATAAAATGCTGATTAACTTGAAGTAGGAACTTGCTTGAGAAAATGCTGATGAACTTGAAATCATTTGCTGAAATCTTTTGTAAAAGTATGAAGGTGATACACTCTTCAATGGTATTTGTTCCAACTGATTGCAGTTGGTCTTCCATGATTTCATTTGATCACACCGAGATTACTCGATGTATTTTGCCAGATCAATATATTTTTGTGCTCTTTTGCGTTCCTCTTCTTTCAATTTTTCTTGTTTTTCATATTGTTTCCTGTTTAGTTCTGCATTGTTTCTAGCTGCTTGTTGCAAGTCAGTGGTAGCTTCTAGCTTATTGCCATTATTGGTCAATGTAGGTCTGCCCCTTTCCAATTTATTCAAACGAGCGATCAAGTGATTATTGGCTTGATTACTCCCAACTAACATTCGGCCCATTTGTCCGATTGATGTTTCAATGGTCTTGATTTTGGCTTGAAGTTCCTTTTCC